>JAHDVE020008362.1:0-202883 GCA_022606495.2 Halesus radiatus | reverse complement strand
GGATAATTCGTTATTTATTATTTGAGATGAGTATAAGCCATGAAACGCTAAATCGGCTGAATTCTCTTTATAAATAATATAGTGCCACTTCGCGTCTCCGAACTGGCCAACAATTTTAATAACGCGGTTCGCAACAAAGGTTTTTAATGTATGAGGGGGTTCCTTAACCGTTTGTGTGCTGGGCCTTTTTCACAAATTTTTTTGTTGAAGTGGATGGTTAGCTGAAGATTTTTTTTTCGCCATCCACTCTTCTTCGAGTGCTTCTATTATGGCTGAGGTTAACTCCAACCTGGTCATTTTTTTTGTTGCTGTTAATTGAATGCAAAATATATGCATTCAATATCATCCTCCTGAAGATGTTGAATACCACTTTTTTCCAATACTTCAACGTTCTCTTCTCATCCAGGTAAACGTAAAGCATCTTGTCAGATTCATCCACCCCACCCGCGTTCTTATTGTAATTATGGATTATATACTGTTTTGTCTTAGATTCATAATTCATCCTTTTTTTTTCTTGATCACCACAGACGTAGCGTTGCTTCTTGTGGAGAGCAAGATAACTGGTTTGCTTTTAGTTTTCTTTTCCCTGTAGGAGCAAATCAATGTTGCCTTTTTATGAAAGTATTTTACTTTCCCCACATTTGCTATCTTTGACTCATCTGGTATATCTTTTCTGTTCCTTCGAACAGTACCAGTTATGTATGTGTAGTTTTCTAATAGCCATTTGGCAAGATGCACACTTTTACAATATATAAATTATCTGTAAATAGGTGGTAACCCTTATTGAGTAATTTCCAAATTCAAGCAATTTTCTTACTACTGCGAATCCCAGTTCATTTTTTTAAAATTTCTTTATCATCCATCGACTTCGCTCCTCGATAGCACGTGAAACCCAAACAATAATATGTAACGGAGTCACAAAGCATCCAAAACTTTATCCCCCATTTGTGGTGCTTCTTGTTCTGGAGATATTGTTTTATTTTAGATTGACAATGTGTTCCTACCGATGACTCATCGATGCATAAATTTTGATGAGGAACATGATGCCGACGAATGTTTTGGTTTTTCCAATTCTACAAAGTAATAGAATTTTCCATAAGGGTCATAGTTTGGGTGATTAGGTTCAAACAATGTTTTATTTACTAAATGAAAAAAATTTAGAATTAGTTGAAAACGATCCCTGGAGACCATTTTCGCTAAACATGGATTTTGTCTTGAATTTTTCGTCCAGTATGAAGAAAATTATCGGTTTCTTAGTTATCCCCATCTCTAATATCACTGCAACAAATGCTCTCATTTCTGACAGTGTCACTGGCTTCCATAATCTTGCGCGCGATCTTGGTTTCAAAGTAACGTCGGATTTCAAAAATTGCTGTGCATATCGGTTGGTCTCTATCATGGTTGTAAAAAGATCATCCATAAAAAATAAGTTGAAGTAGTGTAAAGGTCCTGCATCCTTAGAAGGTGGATGTTTTGGGCCAGTTATCTCAAAAAAAATGGCGGACACGTTTGAAAAATCTGTGTTAGGAGTTATTCTCACAAATACTAGATTGTCATCCGTTTCAGAATCGTCATCACTGTCGATTCGCATCCTTCGTCTTCGATTAGTGGTAACCATAATTACGCTGCTAGAGTCACTTCCCGACTCACATTCGCTGAAATCTTCACACTCACTATTGGAATCTATCGAATTATAGCTTGACATTTTAGGGTTGCTAAATTATTACAATCCTACGTGTTCTTGTTGAATGTATTTTTGCTGTGAAATCACGGCTCACAATTCACTATTTTTGTAATTGAAATAAGCGATTGTAAAAAAAAATAACGCACACCACACGCACTACCTCGCATGCCGAACTCTTAACGCGCGCTAAAGAAGCGAAAAGCAACACACTGCGGACGCAGCGCACCATCCGAATACCAGAGATATACTGCGTGTCATATCGTCGATATATCAACTACACGCAATTTATGATAGATATTCGTTCATCGAAATATCAACGATACACATTCAGACGGTTAAACCATTATAAAACAATGATCGAATCTGAAAATAATCTTATATCTGTGATTGTTATAATGGTTTCAATCCACGACCTCGTTGTTTTTATCAGCTTGGAAAGCCGCTCCGGAAACTCCCAAGAGCTCGAGACGTGTTATTGACAACACCTTCAGTGGAGCAACCTTAGTTATGCTAGTTACTGCATTAGTAAACACTATTAGTATATGCTAGCTCCATAACCCAATTCAATCGCATCCGAAAACCCCACTAATATACCTTTTGACGTTTTAAATGTATTGTAATGTCTATGTAATCGTAAAGAACATAACGTTTGTAAGTCGTCTAAGAATTTTTTCCATAAAATAACAATGTTTTGATCGTCCCAACCTATTTTAATCTTCCAAATTTCTTGTAATATACACATTTAACTTTAAAAACAACCGTGGTAATTAATCCTACACTTTTTTCTACTTATCGTCTATATTGACTGTAAATAGGGGTGGGTCTTCCAGTCGGCGGGCTGCTAATTATGTGAGACTCGGTCCAGAATTATCCAAAGTGTAGAAGAGGCGTTGTGTGAAGGAATAGCAGAGTCAAAGGCAGTTTAGAGATGTCCAGGTGGGAAGCAGAGGCGAGTTGTGCGGAGCGGTCGAGTTGCGAGTTCGAGTGATGACTGGGTGAGAGTGTCCGGCGATTATCTATTGCGGAGTATTTATAGCACGCGATAGAACCGGGGGGGCTTTTTCGTGGATGAACGCTCGATCAGCCATGTGGTTAGTTTACAAATATATCAAATTTTGCAAGTAATAGAACTCTCTCGACCGATTCTGCTCATTTAACTACCTTCTCCCCACATTTTTTTTTATTAAGATTACAATCGGATATACAAGTTCATTCTGACGGTCTTAACCTTGACAGTGTACATGAGAATTCTTACAACTACTTAATGTTAACATTTTTTTACCTAATTTATAAATAGCAATGTTGGCGAGAGTCCAACTGTTTAATATTTGTTAACTTATAATTTTATTTATTTATTACAAAAAATTTTTTTACTTGTTATTATTCTACTCTCCATAAGTTGAGCTCCAGTAGCTCGTGGTTATGGGAAGAGTATTTACAAACATAGCATAAAATGAATACATAGTTAGAGTAGGTGATATGAAAATAAAATTAAAAACTTATTAAATAAATGCAAACGTAAATCAACAAAACAAAAACTTTTAGACTAATAATAATAATTAACCAAGTAGTAATTTATACGCTAGATAGTACATTATTAGGGGTACAATATATCATTATCTAAGTTCGGGGAATTAATTTGCTTTTTAAATTGTTTTTATTTCAAAGTGTCGGTTATACTAATTTTGTTTTTAGATAATAATATATTGAACCATCTTATACCTAAATACAAATAGTGGTGCTGAGCCGTGGTCGTTCTTAGCATTGGGATGGCTATTAAACCATTAGTTTTAAATCTATTGCTTATACTATCAGTGGAGTGAATTTTATTGATGAAAAATTCTTTGTAAATTTGATGTAAGGCGTTTCTTTTATACAGTTCGGTAATAGATGATACATTGAATTTCCGAAATATCTCTATAGTAGGAAAGTCGTATGGTTTTTTAATGATGATTTTAATTATTATTTTTTTAATTGTTATTATTGGCTGTAGTGAGGCTTTATAGGCCCCTCCCCACCCAATAATGCCATGCTGCAATAGGGACTGAATTAATGCATAATATACCATTTTAATTGTTTTCTTGTTTAATATGTTACGTATGTTACGTATGTTACGTATGTTATAGAATACATATATAAGTTTTCTTACTCGTTCAACGGTGAGTTTGATATGGTCTTTCCATTTAACATTTTTATCTATTATGATTCCAAGGTATTTGATATTAGATTTCTGATTTAGTTTAGCACAGTCCGTATTACATGTAATATCATTTATACAATTTTTAGAGTAAATGGTTATGTTAATTAAATTTGTTGGTACTTCTTGTAGAGAGAAGGGAATAAAATATGTTTTTTTCTGTGTTGAGCGATAATAGGTTGTTATCAAACCATTCTTTGATAATATTTATGTTGTGGTTGGCAGCAATGGTAATCTCATTCCATGTATTTTTTTCGATAATTATTGCAGTGTCATCAGCAAAAGATATAATTTTACCATGAATGGATAATTTAAACATTTGATTGACATAAATTATAAATAAAATTGGTCCGATCACAGTCCCTTGGGGGATACCAAAATCCGAAATTTCAGCTTCACTTAATGAGTTTTTTAATTTGACTTTTTGGCCTCTTTGAGTTAGATAGCTTTGAAATCAATACCCGACCTTGCCAATAATACCGATATCATTTAATTTGTTTATTAGTTTTGTATGTGAGATACTATCGAATGAATATCATCAATGCTTAAATCTTGAATACCAGTAACGATATCATCTTTCACTGATGAATCAGTTTCGGTATTCTCTTTTCGTGAATTTGTTCCTGGTTTCTTATTTTCTGCGGGAATACCAGATTTCTTTTCATTTCGAGAAATTTTTGAACCAATTTCGTTCTCTACTTGTGCCTTTTTCAAAGATATTTTCTTTTGTGGAGCAGGAGGACGGGAGGAAGAACGAGCCCTTGAATTGCGATTAATCGCTGTCTTCGCCTCTTGTTCTGAAGATGGTGTCCATCCCAAAGTTGATAGCTCTGGAATGACTGTATCAGATGTTTCCTGGTCTTCGAAGCTAGCTGTTTCAAAGAAATTCACTAGCTGAGTTTTTCCATGATCCAACGCTGGAGTTTTCTTGCGAAAGAAGCCTCTATCGCTGGTCCGAGTGAAAGACGCAAGTCCAGTATTAGTGTTATATTTAACATTAATCAAAAGAATGTTAAAACTCGACGCAGTACGGTAACTACAACTACTTTACGAGAAAAGGGTGGAAAATCCGGCGTCAAGGTAATTGATACAAAATGATCAGTTTTTTCATCGCCGAAAACGTATGCACTCACAACATATTTATTGCCTTTATGCAAATACATGGTAGTACGTTGTCTAGCAACAGGAACGTTAAAAGATTTGCATAGAAGCAACCTCAGTCTTAGCAACAATCTTTTTGTTGGCTTTATCTCTATCACCATATCTCTGTCGAGACTGATCACGTGATCTATTCGAAGCGCTATTCGAAGCCATCGTCAGCTGATGCACTGGATTACAGATTGTTCAAAAGGAAAAATGTTTGGATAACTAGCCAGTTATACTCTGTCAAAAATGCCTTATATAAATCTATGAAAATGCCCACGCATTTTTTTTATTATCCAATGCATGGTATATAGTTGAAGTTAGTTCTTCAATGGCGTCCTGAGAACCTAATTTCTCTCTAAATCCAAATTGGCTCAGACTAAGTATTTTGTTTTTCAATATAATACATGAGTTGCTTTTTTACGACCTTTTCAAAAATTTTTGCAATATTTGATACGAGAGATATAGGTCGATAATTTGTTATGTTGTTAGGGCTGCCAGATTTAAAAACTGGAGTTACGATAGATTTTTTATAAACCGATGGGAATATTCCTCTATTCAAACTTAAATTTATAATGTGGGCAATTGGAGTGCTTAGTAATTTATTATACTGTTTCAGTAGTTCTACTGTGACTCCGTCAAATCCTGGTGCAGATCCATCCACCTTTTAAATCATTAATAATATTTTCAATATCATTTATCGTTACCGGTTGGAATACAGACAGATTATTTTTTTTAGGACAGTCTTTTCTCGAAATGATCTATTTTATATTTTTCATCGACCTGTATGGCTAAATTTTGTCCGACGCTAGCGAAATATTTATTGAAGGCATTAGCACATTTTTTCGGTTCTCTTATGGCGTCTATAAAATTATTTTCAATATAAATTTTTTGGATGAGAGATTTTTCTTTTTTTTTATTATTTATTTCATTTACTGTTTTCCAAATGTGTTTTACATTTTGATTAGCCATTTCAATTTCCTTTTTGTAAAAGTTTTCTTTGGTTATTTTTATTAAAGAGGTTAATTTGTTCCTAAATTTCTTGTGAAAAGAGATAATTTTTTTATCATAGTGAAATTTTTTAGCCAGGCGATATAATTCTTTTTTTTCTAATAGACACGACTAAACCATGTGAGATCCATGGTTTAATTTTTTTGAATTTAGCATTTATTTTTATATTTTTAATATCAGTTGATGCCGTAATATGATTAGATTACAAAGAATATTATCAAAAACAATTGCGCTTGTTTCAGTGCATGTGGATTGTAATACGGGAAGCCAATTTTCCTTAGTTATTTTTATACTTAATTTAGTATGATTTATTGACTTTTTTTATATAAGAATTGCATTCCGAATTTTTATTATTCTTTGTATTAATTTGTTGTATATAGACGCATGTATGATAGTCCGTAATATTGTTTTTTTAATATTATTGTATGTATTTTGTCTGTATCTTTTGTTCTACACCATATATGATCAATACATGATGGGCGCTGGCCCGTCATTTCTCGAGTGTGATTTTTTATACACAATATAAAATTGATTTCAGACATGAAATTGATAAATTCAGATTTTATTTTGTTTTTATTTTCATTTGAAATGTCAATGTTGAAATCACCAGCTATTATTATGTTATGTTTTTTTTTTTTGATAAAATAATGGTTCTGAATTCATCCATAAAAGTATATTCATTGGATCCGGGTGTTCGGTAAACAGCAATAATGTTAACTATTACTTTGTTTACATTTAAAGTAATATCTAAACAATTTACTCGCTGCATAGGTACTTCATTCACTGTGATATTTGAATAACAAGAATTCACAAATACAACAATACCGCTATTTCTGTTTATCGTATAAGAAGTTACAAAGTTGTTATAATTCGGTATACAAAAAGTATTGCTGTTGTATTCATTAGCAAATGCTTCGGTTAACACGATAATGTCCGCTTTATTATTTAATAAATGAATTGATAATAAAAAATCGTTTTTTTTTTCATAGATCTGATATTTAAATGTAATATTGAGAAGGAATTTGGTATTTTATCTATGATGTTAATACAATCATTCTAAGTATGACAAATATATTGCGAAATATTAAAGGTTTTATCTAATTCCTCAGTGAAAAAATTATTCATAATTTAGGGGAAAAAAATAAGTTAGCATAATGCAACTCACTCATATACAATTTGCACTTGCGCATTTTGTAGCATTTTCTTGCAGAATTCACATAAGTGACTATTAGCTGGATGTTCATTTTGGTAACCCTTTCTGTTTGTGCAGTTGTGGCAATTGGCAGGCTCTTGTTTTTTGGTGCAATGTTTTATTAGATGTTCGTTTGCATAGTGGAGGCATCTGGGACTTTTCACTATTTCCAGGCATCTTAGTGATGTATGACCGTAACCAAGGCAATGGTAGCATTGCATCAGCGGATCGCCGTCTTCTACGTGTGCTCTTGTATATCCAATATTGATCTTTTCTTTCGAAATTATTATTTTCCTTAGTTTAGGTGTTGTTTGAATGATGAAATTCGACAATTTATCAGTTTTTGTGTTCTTCAGCCTTTTTTTTACTATAATTGTGTCATTATCAGTTTCCGAATTCATGGCATATTTTAGGTCTTCATTTTGATTTATTAAATCAAATAAGAGGTCTTCTTCCTTGTAGCCAGCATCAACCCCCTTGATGATAATGCAAAGCTTCTTTTTCTTGACTTGATTAGCATATATTCCAATATCCGGGTAATTATTAATTTCGTTTTTTTTTTTTTTTCAGTATCGTTTTGCTTCTCACATGTTAGTATTATTTTGTTCTGGTATGTTTTTTTAAATTCCGAGATTCCAATACCTAGTTTAGATACTTTTATTTTATCTTTTATTATTTTTTCGATTTGCTCTGCATGCTTATCTTCTTTTGAAGAAATTATTGGAGCAAAAAGAGGTTTAGGTAGTGGATGAGATTTCTCTCTAACCACCATTGCATAGCTTTTATTGTCATGGTTTTTATCTTCATTAAATGCTTTTTTTTTTTATCAATTCTTTTAATTTACTGATGTAATTTTCTTGGTTTTCTATCACTTTATTTTGTAGATCGATAATTGTGTTATGTAAAGTTGTTTTTTTTTTCCAATTTCCAAGAATTTTCAATATTGATTAATATAGTTTCAATTTCTAATTTCACTTCTTTAGCAGCTTTAGTACTACCAATTTTATTTAGTTCCGTGAAATTTTTTTCAATATTTATTTTAAGTTCCATATTGGAAACATGGTCCCGAAGGAGTTAAATTTATGTTTAGTTTTGTAGGGTCTTGTGAAGCGACCATCAGTGGCGAGACTCGCAACAATATGTGTTTGTGATTACTGTAGCGACCTCTCGTAAATCTAATTTTAATTTTTAGGCAGCTTGTGTTTTTACCGGGACATTTGCCTATCATCTCGTGCATTTGATAGGTTTGACCAATCACGTTCCGTTTTGTCCTTTGGATGGCGGAGGGGGGATACGACGTAAATACAGATATACGATGGCACGTAAATACAGCGTAAAGTAGCGTCATCTTGGTCATATGAAATGCGCCGTGACGTTTGATACACTCATTAAACTTTTCTATTCATTTTGTGTCTTGGGGAAGGATGTTGTGGAGTTTTGTTGCAAAATGTATGTAGTTTCTTTGTCCGAAAGTGGTTTTATAACAATGAATTTTTTTTTTTTATATCATTTTAATTCGATCTGGTGTCATGAAAACGTGCCCTAGTGGGGGCTTCGTATTTTTAAAAACTTTTAATAGTACATTTTTGGCATATGTTTGCAGTACATTTGGTACCTCAAATCTTTTGAAAATTTCTATCGAACGTGTTCTTATGGCTACTTTAAGTATGGTGGTGCATGCGGGTGGGTGCGTGTAGATGTCAATTGTGGTATTAATTATCACAATGGTTGCGATTGCGAATTATAGTTTTAAGCTATGAAAGAACTGCAATTATTGCATCAGGAAAGAAACAACACAGGCCAAGAAAGGGACTCACCAATTCACTCACTGCACATGTAGTATTTGTGTTTCACTGGATATTCGGCGTTATGCTTGCGGTGACGAGGTTACAGTTCAGCGATGATTAGAACTGTTAGCGGAACTTGTGTTGGCGGCGGCGGTTTTAATGGTACTGAGGCAGTAAATCAAAAAGGGGGCAAGGGAGATGCACATAATCGCTCGCAATTATTTTGGAATCCATGTAGGTGACCAATAATTGTTAACTGGCGTGAACATGGTCCATTGTGTATCTTGTACCATTCTCTCCTCTAATAGGGAGTACTCCTTGTCCGATATCTGGAACAAGCAAACACAACCAATCAATCCCACTAATGATAATAGATGGAAGAATGATTACCAATCAACCGTAACACTTTGTGCTTTGATTCGTTGATAGTTAGCCTTGTTACCAGTGGCAGCTGCTTTTCAACACCATCATGTCAGACAGTAGAGTGAATATTAGGTACCTACGTACCTATTTATAAACAAGTTGTATTCTCCGCTCCTTTTGTTTACCGAAGATCTCTATTATGACAAGAATTGTTTTTTTTTTAAATAGTATTTCGGAACGGTGAGTTAAATCAGCACCACCCGCCATCATCCAAACTGAATCAACATTGTACATTAGACACGAAAAACAAAATAAACTGTTCCACAAAGACACAAAGCTTTGATTTAATGCATTGTCTTGTTTTATATACATATGATTTATTTATTTCTGTAAGTGCAATAAAAAAGGATAATATTACTATGTGCACATCATAGTGTAAGCGTAATAAATATTACATTACTATGTGCACATCATAGTGTAAGCGTAATAAATATTACATTACTATGTGCACATGATAGTAACTTCTGTAAGTGTAATAAAAAATATTACATTACTATGTGCACATGGTAGCAACTTCTGTAATTGTAATAAAAAAGATTACATTACTATGTGCACTTGATAGCAATTTCTGTAAGTGTAATAAAAAAGTATAATACTGTGTTACACATTTCTTTGTTTTATAATTTCACTCTGACCTTCCTTAGATAATAAATAAAATTTTATGAATTATTTTTTTTTATAAATATATATATATATCAATAATATCGTATGAAATCACGATGGCAGATTCAATTATCATTATTTCCGCTGAACGCTGTTTGCGCACTGAGACCGGGCTGCGAACACCCAATGGTCCCACGCTCCTCTCTGCCTTACGCTAAGTCCTCCATCATGACACAAGCAACATCTTTCGCTTACTGTGATGGTAGTAGGAGATTTTCAAATATTGTCAGGTTATTCATAACCTGGGAATCCTTTGTCTTCCTTAAAAAATAGTTAAATGCACATAACGAGACTAAAGCTTGTCACGAAACCTATTTGCATTGTGTAAAACAGAAAGTGAACCGTTGATTATTTTGATCATAGTAACCAGAAATTCGATTGAATTGACGCATTTTGTTATGGATACAATAACTCCCACAATGCACTGTGTCAGAGTCAGTACCAGTGGAAGTAAATAAAAACCACTGGCAAACATTATGCGCACGCGTCAAACTCTACACTTCTTCTTCTTGGAAAAACGTTTTTTTGGGTGCGCCACTGTTTAGATGTTTTACATGCGGTTTTAACCACCGACCGAAATGAAAAATGTTTCCTGTCAAAATTTAAAGCACCAATTAAAGACGAACTATTGGAACAAATTATTTTATTTGGATTATCAATAATTAGTATGGTAAATTATATGTAAAAACTGAACTAATAATATGTTCTCACTCAAGTCTCTAAATTATTCAATTATAAAAAAGTTACAAGTTTAAACCTATGGGGATGGGATGGTGGGAGGGAGAGGAAGGAAATGTACCTAGTTTGTGTAGGTATTGTATGAATGTTGTTGATTGATTTTAGGTTTGAATTTGTGAGGGGCCGAGTTAAATGAGCCGAACTCACTGTATGAAGTATTAAAAATGAGTGAAGTGTGGTGAATAAACCTGCTTTTTTGAGTTAGTGTCGCATTGGGGAGGCTCAGTGTGTATGGTTTTGTCTAGTTTGTCTGTTGGGCACTCTTAATTGAATTCATTAAAGTAATTCAGGGCAATCTATCACGGAGGTGGCTATTTTTTGTAAAAATGGTATGTTATAGAATGTTATGGGAGATATAGATGTGAGGTTATTTGACTTCGGAATCTGACAGATTGACAATGGACAGGAAAAATGGTGTAAATCAACTTTTCTTCACTTGTTTTTATTATTTATTTTTGCTATTTTTCCACGTGGTTTTTATTTTGATTTAACTTCTAATAAATGGTTTCTTTGATGTATGTAGCTAAAAAAAAACTTTTTATGCAATTATTTTGCTATGTTTTGAAGACTGTACGAAAATTTAATTTCCTTTGGATACGATGAGAATCATCTCCTCTCAGGAGTTACCACTAATTTCTGAACACCATTTGATGTTGACCCGTACTGTTTTTTTTAAAGTTACCTTGTTTTTCCTTTGAACCATCTTGGGGTTGCCATTTAAAACCATTAAATAACCACAGCTCCCTCCATCTTTTCTATGCTTTCTTAACAGACTACATAAGTAGGTTTACAAGAAGGTTTGGAAATTTATATAACAATATTGTAAAACGCCTGGTAAATACAGAACAATAGCAATACTTTTCTACCACCTTTGTAAAGTTTTAGATTTTGTAATTAAATTGTAATATCATATTATAGTAACTAATTGTATTTCGATAAACTGTTGTTTCGAGACAAATTTACTAAAAAAAATTGAATATGTTATTTGATTTTGAAAAACACAACTGTCATGTCGGTGTATGCCAGTTTGTCAGCTTCTCACGATATGATGAAAAGCTGAAACGAATCTAGAATCGGAGTTTAATGGGGACCGACCGAAAATGTAAAAAAAAACAAAATGGCGATGCTTGACCATTTGATTTATTTATTAACGCCCCAAAGGGCTTTGACATATTTTAACGTTAAAATGATTATGTGTACAGAAAGAAGAAAAAAAAGTTTACAAAAAAATAACATGATAAATAGTTGGTATATAACATAAGTGTAACATATTTATAATATATATGTATGTATAATAATGTATTAGTGCATGACACGGAGAAGTTATAAAGGGAAAAGTTTTTAATTTGTAGATACTACTTTTTTTTTAAATAAAAATAGTAATAGCATGATCTACATGATACATAGTACACAAGTGCATAATATATAATATGAGTGCATAACATTGTGAAAAAAAAGCAATTTGTTTTTATATTTCGGATGATGTAAAAATGTATGAAATTGTATAATACATAATATAGTATTTGATACATAGAAAGAAAAAAGACGAACAAGTTTTTAGATTGTAGATTAGTACAAAGATAATACATATAAGATATTAATAATTATGCAATAGCTCTTAAGTGATGCTCTTATAATTGTTGCAACATAAAAATATCATTCAGTTATCTTTTAAACATAGGTAAACTTATATTAAATATATCTATAGCAGAGGTGAATTTATTTACAAGTAATGACGATTACATGTGTATTTTTGTGAATATCCCAACCTAAGTGTATTATTGTAACCTCCATTCCTTAGTAATAATGTAATCATATTCAGTTCTTGTATCTGTGATATAATTAATTGATATTTAAGATGTGGCTTTTTAATACTGATCACTTGATGCACAACCCTTTTAGCGGGATTTATCCATTTTCATTTTGTCCACGGGCCGAAGGGGGTAGGTACACACAGTTTGACATGGTAAAAGTGTAGCCTTTTTTTTAAATGCGAAATACCGTACGAGAATGCCAAAGTAGAATGAAAAATTATCTTCGCAGCCAACCCAAAAATACTGTCATTTTTATCATTCTGGAGAATGTTAAATATTTTGATCATAGCTTCCGGATATCTGAACGATTGCTATTGAATAAGAAATATTAAAACTCACTTCTGTCTGACCACGTACCTACCCCTACCCCTACAAAATGAAATCCGTTCAAAATTATTCGTGGCGCGCACAAAGAAAGCGTGACAGGGGAAATTTTTCCTCGAACAAAGATTAAACCAGTCGATGCTATTGATTTTTTTTTTTACGGTAAGTCAAACTCGAAACAAAATTTAGTTAAAATCTTTTGGAGTTTTATAAAACGAAAATCTTTAAAATACATCAAATGTTCTTTAAAATACATCAAAACCTTTTCCTAAAATATGTATTCAACGATTTTCGTCCCTCTGTTGAAAAGTTCGGCTCTTCCTTTTCTTTACTAGAATTACTGTAAACTTTTAGAAATTTTATTTGGTCAAGTTAGCCGTATGAAAGGTCTCGCCGGCCGCGGGTTGTGTACCACTGCTATAAGTTAACTTTGTAACTAGATAATTACATTTATTAAAAAATTATGCAGTTTGATAAAGATTTTTGCAGGCGGCCAGAAAAGCAACTAAAGCTGCTGTGTGTTTGTTATTCGGCAGTCAGTATATTTTTTAATGAGTTTCTTCCAACTTTATTGTTTTATTTATTGATATAAACCGATGAAAGATGCACCTTTTCTCAAAATAAAGGCATTCATGGACTTTAAAAACCTATGAAAAGTCCCCACAATTAATTGTTTTTGTGTTGAATTCGTAGAACTCATTTAATTTATTTTTTTTAATTTAATGTAAATCAAATTTCATAATGTTATAATTAAGTTCTGCAAGTATTTTTTAGTTTTTATTATTGTAGGAAGTTTAAAGAAAGGCCTTGAACTTAATAATAGCATTATTTAATTTGATCCTGGTAATTACACATGGAATTTTTAATTTTTTTTATTATTGGATCCTGTCTTAAAATTGATTTTAATATTTATATTGATGGTTCGGAATGAATAAATTTATTCATTTTTACGTTTTCTTTATAATTGTTATTTTTAAAAATCACTATACATGTATTGTATCGGACGAGGTTGTGGTGGAAATAAAAAACGATGACGTTTTATCAATGATAGTTATCGTCTTCTATTTTCCCAACACTTGCAAGTGCACGTTCAGCGGCGCACGGTGTTTCTCCCACGAGTGTGGATTGTACAATGGCGGGGGAGAGGGGAAGTAAGGTGCTTTAATACTTATGTTTCTTCACCGTGTCTCGGTTCTCAACGCCGAATCCTGCAACCGCCTTCCACATTTAATAATACTATGATTGTATGTTTGTTCATGTTTAGATTTATATTACGAAGTCCGGCAAAAGATATAGAAAAATAAATGATATTGAGAAATAGGACGGATAATAATTTTAACATGATTAGTAATAATAACATAATGTATATTTAGAGTTAAGACTTGTATAAGAGATTCCCCTGAACATGTTTGGGCCGGGGACCCGTTGATCCCTTTATATAATTTATATCTAAATAAACATGCTCGAAGGAAGTAGTTTGGGTCAGAGGATAGAACGTGGATAGAGGCATCTCATAAATATTTGTGTCATCCATTGTTGAGATCGCAATGGCTTGTACACGCGACAAAATAAAATCGCCCGACACCTGGCTCCGAGCTCTGAACAACAGCTCAGCGTTTTGGTATAAATACAAGTGGGCGATCATTGGTAAACCACCTTTGTTTCATTTCCCGCTCGAACGCTTGTTTCGACTCTCCTATCCATCGCCCGCCAGCCTCTCTCACGACTCTGCGCTCTGACTCACAGCTTCCTGCCTGCTATACTTTGAATATTGTTTTACTTTGCTCCGCCCTGGATCATTGCCTTTTCCCGCCATTGGATAACCGACCTAGCAGAGTTCACCAATTGATAAAAGTAGTCCGCACAGAATATATCCTACTTAGAACGGGACTGCATTCTGGCGGCTACCTGAACCGGGCCCACTACTGAAGCTGCAGACAAGTAGCGGTTACAACGACTTGACCGGCCCCTATTTTACAGTCTATTTATCGGACCCTGAAACGTCCGATATATGTATAGTTAATTGTAAATTCTTTAATTTTTAATCTAAGAGTATTGTTACATAATATATTTACCACAGACAGACGTGTACAATTTTTATTTTGTATTTTGTTACCTTTCACTTAATAATGTTTTTAAATTAAAATATTTTTATCTGCGGCGCATGTAATATGTGTTTAGCAGTGGCGTGCGATGCTCCATGACCAAAAGTAGACTAGTTTTTCAAGTTTGGGTATGAATTGCGATTTGAATGTTTGAAAATGGCTATTTTATTATTATCTTCCGCTGATTTGTTACGACCAACTGAATAAACGGGCCTACAAATTCCTTATCAAATTAACGAAAAAATGCATCTCATAGTGCCACCTGAAAAAGGGAAGCTGAAAAATTTGAACGGCAAGTAAACGCGCCAAAAACTAAGTACACATATGGTACGCACGCGTGAGTAGGAGACAAACACAGATGTCAGTGTAGACAAGTAGATGTATGAAAGGTTTGGAATTATATATTACCTACCGGAGCACAAACTTAAATACACCAAACGAGACTACCGAGGAGCTAAAAATCCGTTTACTTGCTGGAAGCAGATGCTATCATACCTGCAAGGGACTACCGATCGAAATACGAAAATACTGCTCATTTATAAAACTAAAATCAGATCAGTTGTTACCAACGGTTGTGAGACATAGTGCCTGAAATTATGTGACCAAGCTAGCAGTCGTGGGCGTAAAATTCTAAGAAAAATCTTTGTACCTATGCTAGAAAATGGATCTTTCAGGAGAAAGGATGAATCATGAACTTGAAAACCTGATAGAACATGCGACTATTGTGAGGTTCAATAATAAAATCCTCTGAACGGACCTCCGCGATAGCCCCAGTTATGCCGAACGTCCTGACGTTTACGAGAAAGCACCTATTTCGTTTTTTCTTTAAAATTTTGAATAATTACATGTTTTTTATATATTTTATCTACTGTAAGTACATTGAACATAGTAAAAAGGTTTTCAGTGGAAAATGTTGACAGTTTTTTTTTAATTTGCTCTATTATCAATCTTTGAATTATTTTAAGTGGACTTAAAATATTATCATATGTTTCCCCCCACCCAACAATTCCATATTGTAAAATAGACTGAACAATTGCATTGTACACTCTTTTTAGGTTTTCTAGTCGAAGAATATTTTTTAGTCTTATAAATATATATATATTGTAACACTTGAACTTATTATGTGGGGGAAAGTCAAGTAATAGACTGTAATTTTGAAAGTCTCTGTTTATTTCTCAATCTTAAGCACAATTATCTTTACGAAGCACAAGTTCACGTCGCTCGCAGATAGGTGGAAGTGGCGGGAAATCATTCCCGCCTTGTGCTCGGAAAGCCTTCTTCTTCTAAATATAGGCTGCTGGTTGCGTTGCATAGCTGGCCATGTACATCAGCTTTACACTCGCCCATCCTGACCTTTGGTCGTGTCCTCACGGCTCTCTCTTTGTTTGCCATAAGTCTAGAAACATACAAACATATTACCATTAGCCACCGATGTGACATACAATCGCCACCAATGTGACATATATTGCTCGCCACCAATGTGACATACAATCGCCACCAATGTGACATACATTGCTCGCCACCAATGTGACATACAATCGCCACCAATGTGACATACATTGCTCGCCACCAATGTGACATACAATCGCCACCAATGTGACATATATTGCTCGCCACTAATGTGACATACAATCGCCACCAATGTGACATATATTGCTCGCCACCAATGTGACATACATTGCTCGCCACCAATGTGACATACAATCGCCACCAATGTGACATATATTGCTCGCCACAATGTGACATACAATCGCCACCAATGTGACATATATTGCTCGCCACTAATGTGACATACAATCGCCACCAATGTGACATATATTGCTCACCTACTAGCTTTCTAGTAGATCTATCAGGTCGAGGGTCTCTGTTTCACTGTCGTTGGATTCAGACTCGCTCGGCATGCTCGGGGTACTGCGATATGGTCTGAGGGAGTCAACGGCCACAACCGCAGTAAAGGTTTTATATCCTCGCATACCCTTAATACTCCTTATCTTGTATCTATCGCTCTTAAGAATTTTGGTGACTTTGTAAGGACCACCATACAGAGATTTTACTTTTCTGCTCAAGCCTCCTAAGTTTGTTGAACTGTCCTTCCACAGTACAAGTTCACCTTTTAAATATTTTCTAGCTGCCTTTCGCCTTTTGTCGAAGGACTTTTTCATTCTTATGGCTGCCTTCTTCATATTCTCTGTCGCCTTAGTTCTCCTCGACTCCAATAATTGCATCTCTTGGTGAGCGCTATTTGTACTGTCAGCTTCTAGTTCGGGTCGCAAATTTCCCTTGTAGGCAAACATCAGTTGGAAAGGAGAATATCCAGTACTCACATTCACTGTGTTGTTGATTCCCCACAAGATGTCTGGAATTTCGCAATCCCAAGTATTTTCACTGGCTGTTCCTGTTCTTATCGCTTCCAAAATTGTGCGGTTAGCACGTTCAACTTGGCCATTGCCTCTGGGTGTGGCTACAGCACAGAGCACATGTTTCATCTGTTTTAGATTAACGAACTCCTTAAAATACCTACTGGTGAATGCAAGTCCTCGGTCTGAAATGATCCTTACAGGGTAGCCAACAATACTGAATATTTCTTTCAGAAGTTTAATGCTCTCGATGGACCCCACACTACGAGATGGCTTTGCAACTAAAAACTTCGAGAACGAGTCAACTGTCATAAGCAGGTATTGATTTCCTTTACTGCTTTTGGGGAAAGGGCCCAAATGGTCAATGTGAATAGTGTGCCCTGGTTTCAGGGGCTTTTCAATAGGGTGGAGTTTTCCCTCTATACGCCCATATTGCCCCTTCTTGTAAGCACAATCAATACAACCCTCCACATATTTTTTTATGAATCTGGTCATTTTTGGAAACCAGTATTTTTCCTTTATCCGAGAATCACATTTTTTTAATCCAGGGTGTCCAATCTCATCGTGGCATTTATGCAAAAGATTCCATTTTGCTATTTTAGGTACCACAAGCCTCTCTCCATGCAAAGTCTTCCAGTACAGTCGCCCTTCCTTAAACGTGTAATTGTTGGTAATATCTCTATTTGGTTGTGCGCTTTTTAGCTGGTTAACCTTGGAATTTATAGATTGGTCTTGCAACTGAAGCGATAGGAACCAATCCTCAGAATTTATCATTGACACTAGAACTGGTTGAACAGGGTTTCGACTCAATGCATCCACATGTTGCATTTTAGCACCCGATCTGTATTCTATTTCCATATCGAAATCTTGAATCGATAGCCACCATCTTGCAATCCTGGGAATGAGGTCCTTCTTAACTAACGTAGCGCGTACAGCCGCGCAATCAGTCACGATTTTAAAATGTATTCCTGTTAAATAAATCCTAAATCGTTTAATTGTTTCTACAACCGCCAGTGTCTCCTGTTCGTAACTGTGGTAGAAACACTCTTCCTTGGAGGTGACCCGACTGAAGTAAGCGACCGGTTTCAATGCCAAATCTTCTTGAACTTGAAGCAATATTCCTCCTATGCCTAGTTTACTGGCATCTGTGTGTATTTCAGTCTGAGCCTTACAGTCGTAGAGTGCCAGAACAGGGTCTGAAGTAAGAATAGTTTTTAAGGAGGTAAGTGACTCACTCTGGTCTCGGCCCCATACCCAGGGAGAGTTTTTCTTTGTAAGTTCAGTCAAGGGCCTGGCAATAGTTGCAAAATTTTTGACAAATTTTCGGAAGTAGCTTGCCAGGCCAATAAATTGCCTTATCTCATGAACATTTTTTGGTGTGGGGAAATCAGCTACTGCATTAATTTTGAATTTCCCTGGTTTAATACCATTTTTAGAAATTCGGTGCCCTAAGTAATCTATCTCTGTCTTTAGGAAGAAGCATTTCTCCAGGTTGAGTCGAAGGTCAGCTTTATCGAATAATTCCAGTACGGTCTCAAGGAGCACCAAGCCTTCTTCTTCGGTGCGAGAGGGGATTAAAATATCGTCCATAAAAACCAGCACTTCCTTATGCCGTAGACTTCCTAAGACTCTGTTTATGGTTTTGACGAAAACGGCTGGTGCATTGGCAAGCCCATAAGCCATCCGAGTGTACTCGTATTGCCCGTCCGGTGTTATAAATGCAGTCTTCTCAATTGAATCTTCGGATATAGGTATTTGGTGATACCCTTGAGCCATGTCTAGGCTTGTAAAGAACATGTTCCCCGAGATTCTGTTCACTTGATCCTCGATGTGACCTACTGGGTACCTGTCTTTTGTTGTAATTGCATTTAAAGCTCTATAATCAACGACTAATCTAACATCTCCCGTCTTTTTTTTAACTAAAATAATGGGACTTGCGTATTCGGATTCGGATTCTCGAATTATCCCGCTTTCCAGGAGATCGTTAACTTTGTTCCGTACAATTTCTCGTTCTTTGAAAGATAGTCTATACGGTTTGTGATGAACTGGTTGGGAGGTGGTTGTAGTTATTTTCATTTCCCCAAATGAAGTTTTACCCAGCTCCTTCGTAGATCTAGCAAAGCAGTGGGACCATTTATGTAAAAGTTTCAACAGGTTTTCACTATGGACCTCACGTACCTCTCCCACGCGTATGCTTTCAGCAGCGAATGGACGGGATTCTGGGGGTATTCTTTCACCTTCCAATGAGCGGTGTTCCACTAATCTTTCAGCCCTAGTCAGTAAGCATCCTGCCGTCAACTTGAGTTCCCCAGAGCCTAAGTTCGTTATTTCAATACTAGCATTGGGGCAATCTAGAAGCGATCCGGGAAATGAGTAGGATTGCTGACCAAGGCAAAGCATCCTGGGCTTCACTAATAATCTCCCTTCTTCGGGTGCGACAACATCTACTTTGCCAGATACTCCAACTGGTATTATGGTAGTAGTTTTAATTCTCACTAAGTGTTTTCTTTCAAAATCCTTGATAACGTTAATTTTAGAAATCGACTCAAAACCACTTTCCTTGGTAAACTTAGCTCTACCGCTTGCCACTGTCATCTCGATGCCATATTTATTTATTATTGGTTGGCCAATTAAAAAGTCTACATCATTCATGTCACAGTCTGTGACCAAAGCTTCTGTATGAAAATCAATGTCATCAATGACTATATCTATCTTTACTTGGCCCAGAGCTGGAACACAAGTTCCTGTGAATCCCTTAATAATATAGGAGCTGACTTCTAAAGGCACCTTTATTTCTTCGGCACTTTTCATACTGATTATATTAACTTGGCTCCCCGTGTCGATAAATCCGCAGAACGAAACACCATTCACCTTAACTTCCTTGAGATAGGTGCTGTTCAGATCAAATAAAGAGAGGATCCTTACCTCCTTGACAGGAATTTGATTTTCTTTGGATATGTATGCGCGGCAGGTTACTTCTCGATGTCCGAAGCGTCCACATCTCGAGCATTTCTCCGACGGCTGCTGTCTGAAGCGACAATCCCGAGCCACGTGGTTCCGTTTCGAGCAGATGAAGCATCTGGGTTCCTGCTTGGGTTGCCAGCCTTCTGTCCGCGAAGTTTGGGGAGCGCTGACCGATTTTGACGTCGATGTTGACAATGCTGGAGACTGGTAGTGCTCCAGGGCCGCCAAAAATCCCGCGTACAGTTCATCCGGTTCAACGCACCTAAAAGCCCGAGCATTCGCCTGCAATTCGATCGGTAATCCTTTAATAATCAGTGATACTGACGCTTCCGTATCTAAGCGGCACCGATTAATCATTGCGAGCTTGGCGTGGTAGAAATGAGACATTGTCTCCTGCGGCAACTTCTTCCGCTTCACCAACTCCTCGAGCAGATCGGCATAATCATGCTGGCGCGGAAAAGCTCGTTCGAGTGCCGTCTTCCATTCGCACCACTCCAAATCGTAGCACTCCAAACGATTGAACCACGCTTTAGCTTGGCCGGTCAATCGAGTCTGCATCGTGAACGACTTTTCGTAGTCGCTCCATTTGTGAATTAGCCCCAGCTGCTCAATCTTATGAAGCCACGAGGATACATTGCAATCTCGATCTTCTGGATCGAACTGTGGAATTAATTCCGCCATGACCCGTAATGGCGGACGTTGGCGGGCGCCATAACATTCGTTCCTCGCCTTGGCTGACTCTTTCATAAGTTCCTTCATTGTCTCCTTTATGAATTTTTGTGTGGACTTCTTTAATGTCACGTTCCTTTTCGCCTTGTAACCTTTGGTTGACAGCACGCCTCTTCCGATTCCCGACATTATTACGTTGACGGCAACCGACGTTATTCAAAATTTCAACACGTGTAACTTAAAATGGCGACGGACCCGATGTTAAAAGCAGATTTCGGCACATTTAATTCTGATCCCACTTCTGATGTGTAACACTTGAACTTATTATGTGGGGGAAAGTCAAGTAATAGACTGTAATTTTGAAAGTCTCTGTTTATTTCTCAATCTTAAGCACAATTATCTTTACGAAGCACAAGTTCACGTCGCTCGCAGATAGGTGGAAGTGGCGGGAAATCATTCCCGCCTTGTGCTCGGAAAGCCTTCTTCTTCTAAATATAGGCTGCTGGTTGCGTTGCATAGCTGGCCATGTACATCAGCTTTACAATATATATATATATACATTTTCTAATTCGTTTAACAAGTTCACAAATATGTGTTTTCCATTTAAAATGCTGGTCTATATATACACCGAGGTATTTAATTTTGGAAGTTGGACTAAGTATAGAACATGCTTGATTACAATTGGTTCTGTTGCATTTACTTTGGTGTATTATAATTTATTAATATTGATTTAAATTTATTGATAGAGAAAGGAATAAATTTTGTTTTTTCAGTGTTAAGGGAGAGGAGATTATTATCGAACCAGTTTTTAAATATATTAATATCAGTATTTGCTAGCTTGTTAATAGTATTCCAATCAGAACCTTCAATTATTATGACAGTGTCGTCAGCATAAGATATTATTTTTCCGTTTACACATTGGTGGCGATTGTATGTCACATTAGTGGCTAATGGTAATATGTTTATATGTTTCTAGACTTATTATGGCAAAGGAAGCGAGAGAGCCGTGAAGAAACGACTAACGGTCAGGATGGACGAGCGTAACGCCGATATACATGGCCAGCAATGGAACACAATTAGCAGCCTTAAATTAGAAGAAGAAGAAAGATGCCGGGTGGGAATGATTTCACGGGGACTTCCGCCTACCCCTCGTTCGAGTGAGGAAAGATATAATACAACCTTATATGACTTGACCTAGTACTAGAATCGCCAATAAACAGTTATATGCATATGTACAGGCTATTATTTGACATTCCCTGCATAACAAAGCGACTTAAAGTGTTACAATATATTAACGGTTTAAGCAAATTACAAATTTGTAGACCAATCACAACATTTGTCGATGATGCGATTTTGCTATTTAATGCCAAATCTTTGGGTGAAGTCTTTAAGATGGCAGAAAAATGGTTTGGGTATAGTTAAACATTAACTTGGTGCACACATATAAATGGAACACACAAGTCTAAATACAGATAAAACTAAATTTTTAACTTTTCAAATATCAAATAAGCTTTTACCACTACAACACATCCTCAAACTTCACAGCTGAAATTCATTGTTAAACTCTCAGATCATAGAATATAAAGAGATATGCTGTGTTCCATTTTTACTATCGGTTCAAGTGTCGAGTGTTTCATAATTATTCCTAATGTACGCTCACGCTTGCTCGAACGTGTCCGAACCCTTTCCATACCTACACACCAAGCGCGTCAATTTGGTTGGTACTAATACTGAAACAAATTTCGATGCGTACACATTCCGATGGCATACGAATGCACCCATACATTCAAGCGAAATGCGATAAGGATTGCGCGACCACGAATCATTATTCAGTAATAATAATCGAATTTTAAATTCAAGAATAAGTTTTATTTTTTAAAAATATTTTTTTTTTCGGAAAAAGAATATTTTTTTTAATTAACCATTAAATAAAAAAGTTATTAAACATTCATAAGAAAAAAAATTGAAGGTTGTGAACAAAATCCTCGGAAAATGTGACAAATAATAAATGATATAACCAGTTCTAAATCTACTAACATTTCATCAATTGACGAGCTGAATATAAACAAGGTCCCCACGTTATATGCGGCTAATCCTGACCAAATTCTTGAATATGTCAATAATTTTTTCGTAAACATTGGATCGAATTTAGCAAAGCAAACTACAAAATGTGATGATGTAGCAATTCAAATAAATGAACCTCACAAACAAGGAAAGAAGCTCGAGTTTAAATAGATTACAGCTGTAGAAATAAATAATATCATCTCTTCTCTAAAATCAAAAGTATATTCAGGGGATGACATAATCACAACCAATGCAATAAAATAATTCACGGGGGGTGAAGAACGTATCGTACCTCTAACATACCTAGTCAACCTGTCCATAACTAAAAGCATATTCCCCACTGCTCTCAAAAAGGCTATTGTTATTCCAATTTTCAAACAAGGATGTAAAAGTGATATAAACAACTATCGACCGATAAGCCTACTCTCAAAAATATTGGAAGGAATACTAAAAAAACAACTTCTGTTTTATCTAGAAGATAATAAAATATTATCAGAAACGCAGTATGGTTTTAGAGAGGACCTTAGTACTGGTGACGCTATAGAAAAAAATTACAGATATGATCATACAAAGTTTAGACAGTGGAAAAAAAATCTTTGGCAGTCTTCATAGACCTACAAAAGGCCTTTGATACAATAGATCACAAAATCCTATTTGCAAAACTTACAAAAATTGTCATGTCAAATACAACTCTAAACTTGTTAAAAAGTTATATGACTGGGCGTACGCAGTGCGTTCAAATCAACAAACGAAAAAGTAAACTTCTCTTAATCAACTATGGTGTACCGCAAGGAAGCGTACTAGGACCCACATTATTTCTAATATGCATCAATGATATCTGTAACCTACAAATGAGAGGAAAAATCATTAGTTATGCTGATGACACAGTTATTTTATTTAATGAACGAGATTGGAAAAATACCTACAAAGAAGCGGAACATGGACTTGGTCTTCTGCAAAAATGGCTTAATAGAAATTCTCTCTCACTTAATATCAATAAAACAAAATATCTGATGTTTTCTATAACAGCCAGAGGACGGCCGACTGATGACTATGCCCACAAATTACATAAATGCAAAGAAATATTTCAACATAATCAAGGATTATCATGCCTCTGTCCCACTATAGCGCACTCTAAAAGCATTACATATCTTGGTATTGAAATTGATGAACATCTCAGATGGAACTCACACATCGATGTCATGACAAAAAAACGTACCAAGTACATGTACTTCTTTAGAAACATCCGTAATATCCTCAACATAAACGATATTAAAAAATATTCAATTTTTTTTTTACAACTTATTGAAGTTTGTAAACCTCATTGTAATATTAAATCATTGAAGAAGATAATATTAACACATCCCAACTGAACCACAAAACCGACAAAACAACAGAAAATAAAAAGATTTCAGTCGCATCTGGAATTCGAACCCAGGACCTCTACCTATCCGGGGTAACCGCTTAACCAACTTAGCTAATGAGACCATTTCAATTTACGCCATTTACACCGATATCATACTCCAAGTTCAAGACTTGTTAATATTATCCTCCATTTTTATAAATCCCATGTTATTGGCTGCTATCCTTATGGTAATTGCAAAGATTCATCCCGAACTCAGTTGCAATCGGAATAGAGTCTCGGATATACCTACCCAATTTTTATTTATATGAGACATCTATTGACTTATTTTACAAGTCTGGAAAGAAATATTCTTATTTTTTTTATAACTTATTGAAGTTTGTAAACCTCATTGTAATATTTAATCATTGAAGAAGATAATATTAACACATCCCAAATGAACCACGAAACCGAAAAAACAACAGAAAATAAAAAGATTTCAGTCGCATCTGGGTCGCGATGATCTTCAATGATTACATATTAAAAAAAATTATTATGGTTTGTGTCAATCACTAATTGAGTACGGGATAACCGGTTGGGGATCTGCCTTGGACACTCACACAGAACGGCTCAACATAATCCAAACAGGAATAATAAAGACAAATCTAAAAGTCCCAGATAGATCTCCGTCGGACGAAATTTTTAAAAACTTCAAAGTTTTTAACATAAGAAACCTTACTCAAAAGAAGTCTCATTTAAACTTTTTTTAAATATATCTGAATATTCCACTGCCGAACATAGATGCACAACCAGGACAGTAAATCAAAATAGACTGGTTATACCCAAATTCAATACATCTTTTGGACAGAGGAATGTTAAATTTCATGCTACAAAACTTTATAATGCCTTACCAAATCATTTTTTAAAAAATGCAGAAACAAATATAATAAAAAATAGAATCAAAACACGGCTGATAAATATGAGCGATTATGATCTTGCAAACTATGTAAAATCAAATTAAGATAAATGGATTAGTAAAAAAAGTGCAGGCGGCCTCAGAACAGGAAACCCTAGTGAGGAGGACCGTGAATGCTGTGACTTCGTACTTTTATTATAATAATATGCTTTACTTACCTACTGTTCTTATACTTATGCTCTTTGTACTTGAAAATCATTACTAAAGTCACACAATTGTAAAACCTTAATAAATAGAAACTAATAAAAAATAAAATTTAAAAATTCCTAGGTGCGGTCGTAACTTGATAGCAGTTTTGTGGGGCATGATCAGATCAATACAATGGCAATTCTGGATAAGAATTTATATGAAAGGACTAGATAAGATTTCATAAAATATTCAGAAAACTTACGTTTTTCAAAAACCGTGAATCGGATGGAGGAATTTCCTAGTTGTGTTCGGAACTTGATAGCCGTTTTCTGGGGCTTCAGCACAGACCGATTGACGTGAAATTTTAGATTTGCTTTATTTTTGATGTCCTTATCAGGATTTCTTCAAAAAATTCGATAAATTTATTCCTTTTTCAAAAATTGTGAATCTTATGGAGGAGTTTTTTTGTAGTTGCGCTCGTAACTTGATAGCACTTTTATAGTGCATCATAAGACCGATCGAATTGTAATTCTGGATTAAAATTCATTTGAAAGAGCTTGATAGGTTTTCATAAAACCTTCAAAAAACTGTTACTTTTTACACAAAAGCGTTAATCGGATGGAGAAATTTCCCGGTTGTGGTCAGAACTTGATAGTCGTTTTCTGGGGCATCATTAGACCGATTCATGTGAAATTTTAGATTTGCTTTATTTGATGTCCTTAACAGAATTTCCTCAAAAAATCCGAAAAATTAATTCCTTTTTCAAAAATTGTGAATCCTACGAAGGAGTTTAGTAGTAGCGGTCGTAATTTGATATCAGTTTTGTGGGGCATCATCAGACCGATCGAATTGTAATCCTGGATTAGAATTTTATGAAAGGCCATGAAAAGATTTCATAAAATATTCAGAAAACTGTCACTTTTTACAAAATTCGTAAATCGGATGGAGGAATTTCCCAGTTGTGGACGGCACTTGATAGCTGTTTTCTGGTGCAACATAATACCAAATGAAGTGAAATTTTAGTTTTGCTTTATTTTTGATGTCGTTATCAGGATTTCATCAATAATCGGAAAAACCGCAAATCACAATAATTCACCGTAGTTCACCGTAAATCGGCAGAATTTTCTTACAGTATAATACAGAAAATTGTGCTATTTTCGGTATATTACGTTGACTTACGGTGATTTTCGGTTAGTTTACGGTGAAATACCCTGACTGATTGTGAATTACGGTGAAATACAGAAAAAAATCGCAGATTTACGGTGAATTACGGTGAGTTTTCGGTAAAACACCCTGACTGATTGTGAATTACGGTGAAAAAGAGAAAATTCTACCGGTTTGCCGTGAAATAGAGTGAATTACGGTGATTTACAGTGAGTTCACTGTGAAATACCCTAACATAATTGTTAATTTCGGAGAAATACAGAAAATTCTGCTGATTTACGGTGAATTACTGTAATTTACGTAGAGTTTATGGTGAAATACCCTGAATTATTATAAATTACAGAAAATTCTGCTTATTTACGCTGAATTACTGTGAATTACGGTGAATTATGGTGAGTTTACGGTAAAATACAGAAAATGATGCTGATTAACGGTGAATTAAGGTGATTTGCGGTGAGTTTACGCTGAAATACCCAGACTTATTTGTGAATTACAGAAATTTCTGCCGATTTACGGTGAATCACGGTGAATTATGGTGATTTACGTTGAGTTTTCGATTAAATACCCTGACTTAATTGTGAATTACGGTGAAATAAAGAAAATTCTGCTAATTTATACTGAATTACGGTGAATTACAGTGATTTACGGTGAGTTTACGCTGAAATACGCCGAAGAATTTGTTAATTACAGAAAATTCTGTTAATTTACGGTGAATTACGGGGAATTACAATGAATTTCTGGAAATCTTTACAATGAAAAACTGGTAGTTGACGGTGAAATACCCGGACTTATTGTGAATTACGGTGAAATACAGAAATTTCTGCTGATTTACGGTGAATTACTGTGAATTACAGTGAATTACTATGAATTACGGTGATACGGTGAGCTTACGGTAAAATACCCTAACTTATTGTGAATTACGGTGCAATACAGAAAATTCAGCAAATTTAGGGTGAATTACGGTGTTTTCTGGTAAGTTTACGGTGAAATACCCTGATTGATTGTGAATTACGGTGAAATAGAGAAAATTCTGCCGATTTGAGGTGAAATACAGTTAATGATGGTGATTTACAGTGACTTCATGGTAAATACCCTGACATAATTGTTAATTCCTGAGAAATACATAAAATTTTGCTAATTTACGTTGATTTACGGTGAGTTTACGGTGAAATACTCTGACTTATTTGTTAATTACAGAAAATTCTGTTGATTTATGGTAAATTACTGGGAATTACTATGATTTACTGGGAGGTTACGGTGAAATAACCTGACTTATTTGTCAATTACGGTGAAATACAGAAAATTATGCTAATTTACAGTGAATTACGCTGATTTTTAGTAAATTACGGTGAACTACGGTGAATTACGGTGATTTCTGTGAGTTTACCGTGAAATTTGAATTATAGTGAAATACTGAAAATTCTGCTTATTTATTGTGAATTATGGTGAATTACTATGAATTACGGTGATTTACGGTGATTTACGGTGAGTTTACGGTAAAATACAGAAAATTCTGCGGATTTACGGTGAACTACGGTGATTAGCGGTGAAATACAGTGAATTACGGTGATTTACAGTGAGTTCGCGGTGAAATACCATGACATAATTGTTAAAGACGAAGAATACGGAAAATTTTGCTAATTTACGTTGAATTACGGTGATTTACGGTGAGTTTACGGTGACATACCCTGACTGATTGTGAATTACTGTGAAATACAGAAAATTCTGCTAATTTATTGTGAATTACGTTTAATTACTGTGAATTACGGTGATTTACAATGAGTTTACAGTAAAATACGCGGACTTATTTAATAATTACAGAAATTTATGTTGATTTACGGTAAATTACGGGGAATTACAATGAATTTCTGTGATTTACAGGGAGCTTACGGTGAAATACCCTGACTCATTGTGAATTACAGAAAATTCTGCTGAATTACGGTGAATTACAGTTATTTACGGTGAGTTTACGGTGAAATACGCCGAAGTATTTCTTAGTTACAGAAAATTCTGTTGATTTACGGTGAATTATGGGGAATTCCAATGAATTTCTTTGATTTACTGGTAGTTTACGGTGAAATGCCTTGTCTTATTTGTAAATTACGGTGAAATACAGTAAATTCTGCTTATTTACGGTGAATTACGTCGATATACGATGAGTTTACGCTGAAATACAGAAAATTCTGAAACGGTGAATTATGGTGATTTTTCGGTAAAATACCCTGACTTATTTGTAAATTCCGGTGAAATACAGAAAATTCTGCTAATTTATAGTGAATTACTAATCGAGTTTACGGTGAAATACGCCGAAGTTTTTGTTAATTACAGAAAATTCTGTTGATTTAACATGAATTATGGGTAATTACAATGAATTTCGTTGATTTACTGGTAGTTTACGGTGAACTACCCTGACTTATTGTGAATTACGGAGAAATACAGAAAATTCTGCTGATTTACGGTAATTACTGTGAATTACGGTGATTTACGGTGAGCTTACGGTAAAATTTATTAACGTATTGTGAATTACGGTGCAGTACAGAAAATTCTGCTAATTTACGGTGGATTACGGTGATCTACGGTTAGTTTACGGTGAAATACCCTGACTGATTGTGAATTACGGTGAAATACATAAAATTTGGCCGAATTAAGTTGAATTACGGTGATTTACGGTGAGTTTTCGGTAAAATACCCTGACTTATTTCTGAATTAGGGTGAAATTCACAAAATTCTGCTAACTTACGGTGAATTACGGTCATTTGTAGTTAATTACGGTGAATTACAGTGATTTTCGGTGAGTTGTCGGTGAAATTTGAATTACATTGAAATACAGAAAATTCTGCTTATTTATTGTGAATTACGGTGAATTACTGTGAATAACGGTGATTTACGATGAGTTTACGGTAAAATACGTTGACTTATTTGTTAATTACAGAAAATTCTGTTGATTTACGGTGAATTACGGGGAATTACAATTAATTTCGGTGATTTACAGGGAGCTTACGGTGATAAATACCCTGACTTATTGTGAATTACAGAGAATTCTCCTGATTTACGGTGTATTACGGCGATTTGCTGTGAGTTTTCCGTAAAATACCCTGACTTATTTGTGAACTACGGTGATATACAGATAATTCTGCCGATTTACGGCGAATTACGGTGAATTATGGTGATTTACGGTGATTTTTCGGTTAAATACCCTGACTTATTTGTGAATTACGGTGCAGTACAGAAAATTCTGCTAATTTACGGTGAATTACGGTGATTTACGGTTAGTTTGCGGTGAAATACCCTGACTGATTATGAATTACGGTGAACTACAGAAAATTTCGCCGATTTAAGTTGAATTACGGTGATTTACGGTGAGTTTTCGGTAAAATACCCTGACTTTTTTGTGAATTACGGTGAAATACACAAAATTCTGCTAATTTACAGTGAATTACGGTGATTTGTAGTTAATTATGGTGAACTACGGTGAATTATGGTGAATTACTGTGTATTACGGTGATTTACGATGAGTTTACGGTAAAATACGCTGACATATTAGTTAATTACAGAAATTTCTGTTGATTTACGGTAAATTACGGGGAATTACGATGAATTTCGGTGTTTTACAGGGAGCTTACGGTGAAATACCCTGACTTATTGTGAATTACAGAAAATTCTGTTGAATTACGGTGAATTACAGTTATTTACGGTTAGTTTACGGTTAAATACGCCGAAGTATTTCTTAGTTACAGAAAATTCTGTTGATTTACGGTGAATTATGGGGAATTACAATGAATTTCGGTGATTTACTGGTTGTTTACGGTGAAATACCTTGTCTTATTTGTGAATTAGGTGAAATACAGTAAATTCTGCTTATTTACGGTGAATTGCGTTGATATACGTTGAGTTTACGCTGAAATACAGAAAATTCTGCCTATTTACGGTGAATTACGCTGAATTATGGTGATTTTTCGATAAAATACCCTGACTTATTTGTAAATTACGGTGAAATACAGAAAATTCTGCTAATTTACAGTTAATTACGGCGATTTGTAGTAAATTATGGTGAACTACGGTGAATTATGGTGATTTACGGTGAGTTTACGCTAAAATTTGAATTACAGTGAAATATAGAAAATTTATGCTTACTTACGGCGAATTACGGTGAATTATGGTGATTTACGGTGATTTTTCGGTTAAATACCCTGACTTATTTGTGAATTGCGGTGCAGTACAGAAACTTCTGCTAATTTACGGTGAATTACGGTGAATTACGGTGATTTACGGTTAGTTTACGGTGAAATACCCTGACTGATTATGAATTAATAATATTAAATATGATGAAAATTAATAATAAATCAGTGAATTCGATTTAATATAATTTAATTTAATAACCGCTAACTTTGTTTAGATTATAAATGAAAATGATAAATTACGTGTATTTTACATAAATTATTGAAATTACAAATAAAAACGTACCTGTTTAAACGTATTTGCAGAGAAAATATCGTGAATTATCGTTTATTTTGTTTAGATTTTCTTTAGTAGAGATGAATTACGGTGAATGACAGGTTTTTACGTTGGGTAGGGGTGAATTTACATAAATTCCGGAGTTGGCAGTGCAAATACCGTAAATAACCGTTAAGTTTGTTTGGATTATATACGAAAACTGTGACATACATATAGTTTACATAATTTATTGAATTTGTCGATAAAATTCGGTGAATAATCGTTTATAATATAAATAGATACCCTAAATTTCGGATATTTTGCAGTAATCATTAAATTTGCAGATAAAAACGTACAAAAACGTCTTAAAACTTCAAAATCCTCGAAAGTCGTCTTAAAACTATTAAAACGTCCAAAAACGTATTAAAACCTCAAAAACGTCGAGAAACGCCTTAAAATGACTAAAACGTCTGAAACATTGAAAAAGGTCTTAAAACGTCAAAATCTTGTAAAAACGTCTTAAAACGAATAAAACGTTCAAAAACATCTAGAAAAGGCTAAAATGTCTTAAAATGTGTTAAATGTCGAAAAACATCTTAAAACTTCAAAAAATCTACGAAAACGTGTTAAAATGTCTGAATCGTGTAAAATCCTCTCAAAACATCTAAAACGTCACATGACGACCGAAAACGACAAAAACCTAAAAAAACGTCTAAATCGTCCAAAATCGTTTTAATTCGTCAAAAACGTACGGAAACGTCTTAAAAAGTCTGAAACGTCCAAAAACGTCTTAAAACGTCAAAAACGTCGAGAAACGCCTTAAAACGACTAAAACGTCCAAAAAATGTGTAAAACATACACAAAGGTCTTAAAACGTCAAAATCTTACAAAAACGTCTTAAAACTAAAAGAACGTCCAAAAACGTCTAGAAAAGGCCAGAAAACGTCTTAAAATGTGTTAAATGTCGAAAAACATCTTTTAAAGCTTCAAAAAATGAACGAAAACGTCTTAAAATGTCTGAAAAACGTGTAAAATTCTCTTAAAACGATAAAACCGTCCAAAAACGTCTTAAAACGTCAAAATCGTCGAAAATCGTCTTAAAACTATTAAATCGTCCAAAAACGTCTTAAAACCTCAAAAACGTCGAGAAACGCCTTAAAACGTCCAAAAAATGTCTAAAACATTCAAAAGGGTCTTAAAACGTCAAAATCTTGAAAAAACGTGTTAAAACCAATAAAACGTTCAAAAACGTATAGAAAAGACCAAAAAACGTCTTAAAATGTGTTGAATGTCGAAAAACATCTTAAAACTTCAAAAAATACGTTTTAGTCGTTATATATAGTCGTTTAGACGATTTTCGACGTTTTTGACGTTTAAGACGTTTTTGGAGGTTTTTGACTTTTTAAGACGTTTTCTTACATTTTTGAATAGGACTCTTCTGAGGGCACAATTTCCTGGAAACCCTCCCAATCTGTCATGATCACCTTTGAAGGGCAGTCTCTTCCCTCGCATATGTATTTATTTTTTAATTCATTACCTGTTGAAATTTACACTTATCCCACCACACAATGTTTTAATTGTTGCCGTTTTGGTCACGCCAAAGCTGCATGCAGATCTCCGCCCAGATGTTTCAAATGTGTGCTGATGACTTAACGTTCTACAAAATATTCCCCAATCTTTTCATCGCAGCATCAGCAATCAACAATGCTCTTAGAAAACTCTTGGCTTGGTTAAATAGTAATGACCTTGAACTTTCTCCTTGCAAAAGCAAAGTTGTCATCTTCCCTCGTCGTCGAAAGCTCCCAGATATTCAGGTGAGATTTGGCAATAAAGTCATCCCTATCTCTAAGGAAGTTAAGTTCCTGGGAATGTTTTTAGATTCCAAGCTTACTTGGAACACCCATATAAATCATGTTATCACAAAATGTGAAAGCAATATCAATCCACTTAGATTTCTGTCCGGAGTGTGGTGGGGTTCCCACCCAGCATCTTTAAAACTTCTTTACAAAGCCCTCATCCGAAGTCATCTTGATTACGGATCTTGCCTGTTTGATTCAATATCTTCTTCAAATTCTCATAAATTAGATAAGATCCAGTCAAAGTCTCTTCGTCTTATTCTAGGAGCCATAAAATCTTCCCCAATCAACTCAATGCAAGTAGAATGCTGCGAACCAACCCTCGCAGATAAGAAGGCGACGCTTAGCAGAAAAATATATTTTCAAAACATGCTCGATAACATTCCATCCCTTGATTTCTAAACTTCAGTCTTTAAAGGATGATATTATTTCAAATCCATTTTGGAAAAAACATTCCCCCCCTCTTTTCTATGACTACTATAACTCTTTCCTGGATATACCCACCAACATCTATCGTAATGAATCTCTTCCCCTATACTCGTGTTCCTATGAAAGCCTTACTTTTTATCCCAAGGTTCGCCAGTTTATAGGAATAAGCAAAAAAAATGTAAACAATTCAGCTCAATCAAATAATGTAGAATTTAACAAAATTATTGAAATCAATTGGCCAAACTATATAAAATTATTCACAGATGGTTCCAAACTCAGTCAGGATTCCCATTGCGGGGCCAGTGTGTATGTTCCACAAAGGAAGACGAGTCTCCCACACAAACTTCCCAAAGAATGCTCCATTTTTTCGACTGAATGCATAGCTATCATAGAAGCACTGCATCTTGTCAAATCGCAGAATATTAGAAAAACCCTCATTCTGTCAGATTCGCTTAGCTCACTACAAAAAATATGTTCATCCCCACTCAATTCTAATAGCGATTCCCTAATCTGCTCTATCAGAGACCTCCTGTATTCTATTTCACTATCATGTGCGTCAGTGGTCCTGGCTTGGATTCCAGGACACATAGGTATTACTGGAAACGAAATAGCGGATTCCATTGCTAAGAAAGCCACTGTTCACGGTCCGTTAAATGGTATTCCTGTTCCAGTTAGATTATTTCCCTATTCTAAAAAGTAAATACAAACTCCAATGGTCCTCTGAATGGAAAATAGCTTCTCTAACAAAAGGTCATCAGTACTCATTAATACAACCGTTTATTCCTGTCAAGCCCAGGTTTCATAAATACATGCATGCCAAAAAAATATATTTCCCCCATAACTCGAATGAGACTAGGTCACACTTCTTGTCTTAGTCATCTCGCCAGATTCCATATAGTCAGCTCGCCTTACTGTGATTGTGGGTCAGAGGACACTCTGGACCATAATTTCTTTGAGTGTCCTATCAATGACCAATTTCCAAATTTTATGCATGAATTGGTAAAACTTAAAATTGATCTCCCTACCAGTATTCCCTGCCTTCTAAGTCTCAACTCCCCCCAAATTAACAATTTATTAGCAAAATACATTTATAAAAATGGCATTAAAATTTAAGTCATTGGGGATTAAAAACACATAAATTTACACTGTTTAACTTATTTAACTTATCTGCTTCAATTTTATCTTGTTTAGAAGTAACTAATTTTAAGAACAATCTGTACAATTAAAATATAACTGATTAAAAATGGCCAAGATCGCCCTTAATGGGTGAAAGCCATTAAATTAACAAAAAAAAAAAAAACTTTGATTTCGTTTTTCGAAGTTTTTTTTTACTCTTGTTGGCGTTTTATGACGTATCTGACGTTATTAGAAGTTTTTCGAAGTTTTTAGACAGTAATCCACTTTATGTGAGGTAATGTTGTTTTTACGTTTGTCAATGTTTTGAAGTTTTTTTACGTATTTAGATGTTTTTTGACAGTTATAATTTATTTCATTCTTTCATTTTTTTTAACGTTTTTGATGTTTTATGACGTTATTAGACGTTTTTACTTGTAATTTTACGTTTTTGTACATTTGTAATGTTTTTAAAGTTCCATGACGTAATTGGACGTTTTTCGAAGTTTTTTTCAACGTCTTATGACGTTTTTAGACAGTTATTATACTCGTAATTTGACGAAATTTTACGTTTTTTCACGTTTTTCAATGGAGTTCTACAAATTAAACTTGAGCACAATAAATAATGATATTCCATTGGGAAACCTTGCTAAAGACAAAGATACTCCATCGGAGATCCTTGCTAAACATAAAGGTGCACCATCGGGAGAACACTGCTAAAGACAAATATACATTATTAGGGAACCCTCTCAAAGATTAGAAAACAAAGAAATTTATTGTCTAGTCATTTAATAGTAAAAATTGTATATACAAGTTTTTGTGTTTTCCATACTGTGCCTACATACTATGACATACTCGTACAACGTATGGTGTGCATGTAATTTGTACAAAACCAAAACAATCAATTTATTCTATGTCAAATTTGAAGTACACAATAATAATGTCCAATAAGTTGAAAAATTCGTTCAATATGAAAATGATAAGATAACATTCTACGTGGCTAAATAGTAGATACTCTCAGTATCACCCTGGTGAAAGACCACAAATCTTTAATGGCTTTAGCTATGTTTGGTAACCAGATCTGAAAAGCCAGGTACTTTGCGACATTCCTCTCACAACATACTCCGATTGGGGATGTCATAGTCCCGCTAGATCCAAGCAGTTGGGACCCATGTGCGGTATTCAAATAAAAAATAAAATATGAACATTATTTTGACAAATTTAATATTCTAGTGATTTACAGAACTTCTCTGCCTGTCCTTTCACGGATACGTTTTTATGGTAATTCTGTTCATTTCAACTCACGGGACAAAAATATACTTCAGATTCAGGGAAATTTTTTGTTAAAAAGTATCTCATTGAATTTCATATCTACATTGGATATTTATTGGATTTTGCGTGAACATGGTCGATATGTACTTAACTAATTTGTTAACATTTTCAAATTAACCGACATAATTTATATATCGATGGTGTTTAGGAATAACTTGATAACTGCACTTTTGGTTCTTTTCTGTTAAGTGTAAAAATACGGTTACTGATGCATTTATTTTCAATTGGTAAAATCCTGACATCTATATTTAATTTTAAAACGCATTAGCACCATGATGATGTGATGGTATATGAACAATTGTAACGGTTAATTTGGACAAGATATGACAAAAGATCAACATATTAACGCACTTATCAGATTATTAACATGTTGTCATCACTTATTCCCAAACACAACTGATATATTATATAAATTTGAATAGTTTAACTATATACAAATAGAAATTCTTAAAATTAATAAGTAATATTTTACACAAATATGTAATATTTTACCACGTATTTAAAATAAAAATAATAATAATAATTTAATGAGTTAATATAATAAACAATAAAAAAAGATGGACATTTAGGTTTTTAAAAATTAGGTGATTCCAAAACTCTTTCACAATAATTAGTCAGGAAATTGGAGAAATAGTTCTGCAATCGTTTAAATGGCAGTAACAAGATGGTTGAAAGGAAAAATAATGTACCTAAATTAAAAAAGCCTCATGGTGGAGACTGACTTGAGCATTCCCTGGTTGTGAACGTGCTCTAAAATGAATATTCGCCATGTTAATACAGCGACCGAGCCAGATATCAGGTTTTTAGTGAATCCCTTTGTAATGTTCACCATTCGACCCGACATGTCAGTCACTGCTGGACGAACATCATCGTGAGCGTACGTCGCGCTGGAAACATATTCTCAATTTTCAATTTCTCCTTTATCACCCAAACACGTTTTCTTTTCTTCTTTAAATATTGAGATAGCGTAATAATAGTCAACAGACTGTAAATAACACAATGTATAATCTCCAATTACAACTGAAAATGAAGAGCCACTGGATAACCTTGCACGTCCCTATACATTAAGTTTTTACTGTGATATTGGGATGGCAGAATAATAGTCAACAGACTGTAAATAACACAATGTATAATCTCCAATTACAACTGAAAATGAAGAGCCACTGGATAACCTTGCACGTCCCTATACATTAAGTTTTTACTGTGATATTGGGATGGCAGAATAATAGTCGACAGACTGTATTAACACAATGTATTATCTCCAGTTAAAGGCAATAATGAAGATCCGCTGGACAACCTTGCGTGCTCTTATATACCTTAATTGTTGTCCCTCTTTCAACCTGTCTCTCTCGTGTCTCTGACGTCATCGCACGTTTGTTACAACAGAAAATTATTAGTAAAAGATTCATTCTCAAGAGTCGATATATGAATGTGAATGAAGCAAGGAGTGCGTGCCAAGACCGAGTTGTTTGGTGATCTATCCTTTTTGCTTATCTCTTTGGGGAAACGGTGTGATGGTTAGTTATTATTCCAGATTACCTATCATAACCAGCAAAAATAACTAACCTCTAAAAGACACAGTTTTGTGCTAATGTAATATAAGTTATGGGTAAGCTATATGTAGCCGGTAGCAAGGACAGTGATAAGTGGTAACTAAATCGTTCAGTCACTTTCTGCTTCGCGCGCATCCTCATAGTTAAGTGGGGGCTATTATCGCGCTGTTTGAACACACACACAATCAAGTTTTACAACAAATTCAAGAGTTTACTAAAACACTTAATTGCACATGTGGACGGCACATATCACTTTTCCCAGGACAGTGATTTAGTTACCACTTATCGCTGTCCTTGGCTACTGGCTACGTGTAACCTACGCATTTCATTTTTTTTAAAGTGAATACCGTGCTTCCGACTGTCCGGAGCCAGTGGGACTATGGCATCCCTAAGGGAATGAGATGGGGAGGAGGAAGATTCGGAAGTACTTGGCTATTCAGTTCTGGTCACTAAACACAGTGGCTAAAACCATTTCAAGCAATGTTTCAATTCTGAATGGTAGTCTTCCACCAGGGCGATACTGAAGATATCAATCAATCTGCGAAGACATATTTTGACTTATGGCCCTGTATAAAATAAAGGTATGCAGATTCAGTAGATTCTGTTCCTTTACTCTCGATAACAAAAAATATTGGTAGAAATATCGTAATGTTATTTATATTTTCTAAGGCAATATTTATATCAACAATTCCTCTGGCCTTTGTCAAACTACAAAACATCCTGTTTGTATGAATTATTTATACAAACTGGATGTTTTGATAAATAATTTATACAAGGAAACTAGCGCGGTCGATCGATAAAGCCCTATGGTTATTAGGCGACACTGGCGGTATGTGCGAGCACGGTCAACAATTGATATAAAATATTCCGACAACCGATAGACAAAAGCCCGCCTAATTTAGCGCGGCCTCTTGGGTTACAGATAAGCTTCGGTTAACTGTCAATATACACATCTTTTTGAATAATGTTGTTCATTGCGCTAAATAATGACTTATTAATGAGCAGAGGCAGACTATCGAAGCTCGTAGAATTGAAAGACGTCGTATACGCGATCAATTGCATCTGTTCGAGCTTGGAGAAGGGGAATTCAGACAGTTATTTTGACAGCCTCCATGGTCGAGGGGTAAGGCTCTCGACTACGAATCCGAAGGTCGCGGGTTTGAATCCCGGCGTGCGCATGTAATTTAAAAAAAATTTATTTGTGCTGTTTCACAATTAATTAATTTAAAAATAATATATAGTATATTTGCGCACGTTCCAGAGTGGAAAATACTCTCAGTATCGCCCTGGTGAAAGACCACCATTCAGAATTGAAAGTTGCTTGAAATGGCTTTTAGCCATGTTTGGTGACCAGATCTGAATAGCCAGGTATTTCCCCACCATCCTCTTCCCCTTCTCCTTCCCCTCCCGAATACCTTCAGCCTCACAATATTCCCCCATTGGGGATGCCATACTCTCACTGGCTCCAGACGGTTGGGAGCAGTGGGGACTCTTGTGCGGCATTAATATAAAAAAAAAGTTATTCAGAATATTACGAGTTAAGGCTAAAGACTTCATTGACCAATTGACTCCCTCTTTAGAGTCAAAAGGTACACGCAGACCGCCAAAGCATATTGAAGTGAGTGTATTTAATATTATTATGATATTTTAGTAAACATTCATTTGACATTGTCAACTTGTTCGTACGTACGTTTGACGTTTAGGAATGCCGGTCCATAGACAATACCCGCCCCGGTGTTGCTATCGCAGAGCGATTTCTCATTCATTTCGTTTACAATATCGGTTTGGCTATCGACACGCCTAACGAGCGCAACCATGCTCGGGGAAGCGATATAAAATCATCGACAGTTAAAGCCTATCGATCCAATATTGTTAAGTTATCGATTTGACCGTGCTAGGGCTCCAGGACGTACAGTCTGTCAATAAAAAGTAGACAAAAATGGAGGGCGCAGCGATTGTCTAAATGGTAACACACCAATCTTGGTGAAAACCATATGGATGAAAGGAAAAATAATACAACTTTAAAAAAGGACTTTGGCTTAAATATTTTTCACATTAATATCAAATGGGGTTCCGAAATTAGTGGTAATTCCTGATAGGAGATGATTCTACTTCATATTCTAAGGAAATTTTATATTCAAACTTGTTATTTTTAACACTTGGCATGGAAAAGTTTTATTTTATATATTTTTTTAAATGGGTAATATCATTTCTCCTGTCAGATTCAAAAGTCACAACAAGACCTCATATTTGAATCCACTATAATTTTTGTTATAAAATCGGTGTTTGTGTGTGCCATTTTATTAAATTTCTAGAATTTGTCGACAGACGTTTATTTATTCAGTGATTCCGGAGCTTATTCGGAGTAAAAAATGTAAATGGCATTTTGGTCTCCGATGACTTTATTTCTTTCAGATATCACCACTAACAGGGAGTTAATTTTGCACGCTTATACAACGTGATATGCACCGTCCCTTATTGTCTAATGCTCTGGGAAGGGGTTATATTAAATGTTTTTACATAGTTTTATCTCTGACGACGAATAATATTACAGACAATAGGGATTATTTAAATTAATTACATTATTTTATTGTATTTGGTACGTACGTAATATAATTTATAAATAATCAGAGAAAAACATAAAATGTCCCCAAAAATATTACACAAAAAAAAACAGTATTTTCAAGAAACAATAACAAACTTTTTGGAATTGCGTACTCTTGAAACCACAAGGTTCTATTGACACAGCAATGTCATGCGATGATAAGGAACTCCAGTCCATTTTTTTCTATATTTTGAAATTTATATTGAAGGTCCAACTTAATAATAGTTTTAAAATTTTTTTTTTTTTAGTTCATTTTCACAGTTAAAATAATTGTTAAAGCTTGAATTTTTAAAAGCCTTCTAAAATTCATGAAATCTATGGCTTGTTGGCTGTGACGTCACATTACCGTCGTATTTGACCATTATAGATTTTGTATACAAAAATTCGAAAAGTTTTTAATTTTTCAAAATTTAAGTACTTTTTATTGAAAAATACATTTATAGAATGTCGGTATCTCATCACTATTATTTTTGCAGTGTACCAAAGTGTAAAAATATTGCCATTAATTTTTTCTATGTTTCTAATATCCCGAACCTCATTTTTGACAAACAAGAATGAACCTCACCACACATAATTATATATGTGTTATATTTATAGTAAACCATAACTAAACATAGGTAATATAATTATGTACCTATTTATAAACTTTAACTCAAAGAATAATAACAACATTTATACAGTTCAGTGGTTGGTTTCGGCTTGCCCATGAATATAATCATATTTACGTAATTAATAATATTAAACAACAATTATAGAGCAAAGTCACCCAAATTAAGTTTCAATTCGCCAAAACTAAAAAAAAATAAATTAAAAATACAAATCAAAATCGAAAAATAAAAATACAGTGAAACTCTCTTAAAAAGTTTTCCGAGGGAGTGGGAAAAAAACTTCTTATGTGGGATAAATTAGACCATTTTTTAAATTCAGTCTTTAACACGTTCATTGCTGACACCGCGCGTCACGCGTTGACAGTAATTTGACCGGCATGCGCGCAAGGCGCCTCGCGCCGTCTGTTCCATTTCCGGTCTAAAACAGACGCAGCCATGTGGTTTTGAGTCGTTTCTAGCCTCAGCGCTAGGCACTGTCACTGTTCGGCAGTTTGAATAGATCCGTCATTCATACCGGTCGTTAGAAGCGTTTTGTCATTGTCGTGCATAAAGCAGCGTTTACGTTTACGTCCATACGAAATTTTTCCGCATGTAAATACTCCTTTAGTTCGCCATAATAAATAAAACATTACACATTCCTCTTTCTCGTTTTCTTTCTGAAAAAAAAACAGTAAATTATGATGTCTATACAATATTATGCTCATGTAAACACTCCTTTAGTTCGCTCGACCTTTCAGTCAAATGTTCTCAGCATGGCATTAATATGTATGAATTTTAGTTAGCAATGAACGTGTTAAGCGACCGAAAAAACGAAACTTATTAAGCGAGTTTCACTGTATCCATACAAATTCAACTCCAGAATACACGCACACCTCTCCATGTGACGTCAGATGTCGATAAAGCAATGGTGCTAACCAAATAGGGCGTTTTGATGAAATGTCTTTTTATTCATATTTAAATAATGATTTATAAATTGTACATATGTATATATATAATAAAACTTATATATTCAGAATCGGCATTTGCTGATCTATATGAAGAAATTTTTTGAAACCATAATATATTTCACTGGAGTTCCTTATGTGGTTTAAGAGAATACTACGAGAGTTCAATGACGCATAACACTGCCGAGTCAGTGTCATTCCAAGGGCACGATTGGTCGATATTGTTGCAAATTTGCAATAAAAAAAGGCGAAATATTGTAAAATTTTACAAAAGAAAGTATAGACATTTTCTATATTTTTGCATTATGCGTGTCATTTTTCTGAAAAAAAAAAAATATAAATATACAAACAAAATTGAATTATTATTATTATTGTTTGAGGTTTTTGTTCTTTTAAGTGTTGTTTAATTCACCTTTAAGTGTATATAGTTCAGTTCCACTAAAGAGTGTTTTGTAAAACCACGTAAGCACTTAACACATCATTTTGTGAATTTTTAGAATCTTGCCTAACCTCTGCTTGGCTGTCTTCATTCCTTTCTTGAATTTGACGACTGAAAATAAAAATAAAAAACATACATTAAAAAATAGCAATATAATACAGGGGGATAACATGGAGACATTATCTGCAGCCTAAGGGAAAAGGGAGATGAGCCGAATTCTTTTTATGTGAATTCAGTAGAACCCCGTTAATTCAAACCCCGATAGTTTGAAAAAATGCATTATTCGAAATTTTTGCCAAAAAAGTAGCCCCAGAAAGTATTTTCATACAAAATGGTTTTTTAATTTGAAAAATTCGTTAATTCGTAATTTTTAATTTATGTATTTTGGTCCACGAACGAAAATTTATTGGTGATAAAAAAAATAAATCATATTGTGCGAATGCATATCATAGAATTTCGTAAATCTGAAGATGTGAAGGCCGTGAAGATAAAACACATTTAAATTACGCGGTTATAAATTGCCCTAATTTGTATTGTTATTTCGTAATTCCGAATCAAACATGCCACGCCGGTAATCGGCCTGGATTTTTCAATTAACACGTGAATAAGTCATAATTTTACAAGAATATCTGAATTTGAAGACCCGGCCCCGACGGTTTTCGGTTTCGAAATTTCGGTTTACAAGGATGAATAAAAACAATTTACAATTTTTACGAATTTACTTCGAATACCTGAACATGAAGACCCGGCTGTGGCAGTTATTACTGATTTTACTTTGATTATCTTAATTATTTAAATTACTTAATTTACTTCCAATATCTGAATTTGAAGGCACCCAGGACGGCCGCAACGCTTATCAGTCGAGAAAATTCTATTTACATGGAAATAATGCCATATTTTTACAAATTTCCTTCGAGTACCCGAATTTCAAGGGCCGGCCGCGTCGGAAATCAGCCGCGAAAATTGGATTTACACAGGAATAGGTCATATTATTACGAATTTACTTTGAATACCTACCTGAATTTAAAGGGGCGGCCACGAAACTCAACTTTTCGGCCAATTTTTTGTTGCTATATTTTTTTTTTTAAATATCGAATTTTGTGGGAATTTGTGAATTCGAAATGTGGTTCTTGATGTCCCTTGGATTTCAAATTAACGGTGCTCTACTGTGTACCACACATACGTCCCAATTGTCTGCAGCCAATAGGACTATAGCATCCCCAATTGAGGTATACAGTGAAACTCGCTTAAGAAGTTACCGCTTACGAAGTTTTCACGCTTAAGGTGATCCACCGGCTAAAATTCCAACGAAATCACGCACTCCTTATGCAGGTGGCGACAAGGTTGAGATTCCCACTTAACATCGGCTGCATGTTTCGATTTACGCAAAAAAAACCATCACCAAAATGCTTGTTTTATTTTATTCTGTAAAGCTCAGACATAATTATTAAAATGTTTTACGGTCATATTGTAAAAATAAATTATTTACCACAATTCGGGATTCGTAAGTAGGAGAGTTTGCGCTTTAAACATTTTTTAATGTCTAATACTTTATTTTTTCTAGGCTTATAAAAAGACACACCAAAAAAATGCCCGGTTAAACGAAAGGCCGAGGTGTGTTCTACTTGCAGTATTTAAATTAATCATCTCTGATATTTCTAGGCCATCAAATTCTCAAACCGAAAAGATATGATTTTGCATTACTTCCCATTGCATCGCCTTAATAAGTTTTGTTTTACGGTCTCTTGAAATATCCAATCCGGAGAATACAAGAACATTAATCAGAGTCTTAGTAGAATCTGTTGGAAGAGGCCTTCTTCTAGATATAAACTGTCTTAGATAAATGTAACAGACCTTTGGGTGTGGTGGGAGACGGTAGAATGTGCTGCACCGGAACAGGCGGCCTTAATGGTTTGAGGGATCTCTTCTTTCTGTAAGGTTTCTTGAGACTCGTAAGCGCCTGCAAAATATATAACTACAATTAGTCAACCGACACATTCTCGTACAATGAACGATAAGTTTGTCAAAGATTTTTTTTTATTTCTATGAGAGTAAAATTAGTTTTTTGATATCTCCAAAAACTACCAAGTTGTGAGCTTTCAAAGTGAACTTGGGTAAAACTAATACCCGTGACGTCTTGAGACGCAAATGAGTTGAATTCACAATTGGACTTGCCACATCCGTCATTTTATGTAACGTGACGTCACACACTTAGGCAGTCGACGAGATTCTCCTAAAAGATCAATATTTTGACAGTTTATATCTTCGGTATTATTTGATATATTTCAAAAATTCTAAAAGCTCTATCCTCAACATGACATAATGAATATGATACATTTGTAAAAAAATATGAAATTTAATTGTATGAGACAACCTCATTATGTCAATGTTCTGGAAAAATACATTTTGTTTTGATCCAGACTAAAACCATATGTTTTAATGTGTTGGTTCGTTTCTCTGCGGATTGATTCAATGAGGTGTATGTAGTTATAAAGTTTAACGAGTAACTTACGGCAGGTTCTCTGAGCGGTGTGGAGGTCAGCATCGGCGCCAGTCCCGCCACCCTGTGGGGGGTGGGGGGAGTGTGTGGTACGGGCAGGTGGTGCGAGGGGGTTGGGGGAAGTTGGGGAATGGCGGCGACAGGGAGGGAGGCGAGAAGGGGGACGATGGGAGAGGGAAGAACCACGACGGCGGGGGGAACCTGGAATCATAAAATTATGGTTAAAATTGTGCGTGTGGAATTTGGGCGACTATTCCAGAGATGAAATGATTCAGTTTATGCAAATTGACGACATCAGTTTTCATTCAAACCGGTACAGATAACACTACTGGGGATTAAAATCATTAATGGTATTACAGACAGCCCCGAATAAATGATAATCTCATACCAACAGTAACGGGCGTTCTTCCCAATCCTACTGAGCTACTGTTGAGCCGGGATTTATCCTCGACACTGCTCAAACAACACATGCACAACTACCGAGTAGCCATCAAGTTAGGGAATCGATTCTACTGGATTAAGCTCTTCTTAACAGAAGAGTACTAATAAAGAGTCAATAGAGTGAAAATACGTCAGCGAAATGTCAAACACCATTTAGTTTGCGATCTATTTTTCGCAATCCAAATATTGAACAACAAACACATGATCATTTAACATTTTCGAATATCAAAAACATGTTTTTTGTATGTTTTAAAAAAAATTGAAGAGAACCTAATTATTCTACTTATTATAAGCTGAATTTTGGCTTGGTTACTGGTCATAAAGGAAAAAGTCAAATGTACAAAGTGAATTAGAAAAAGTCAAGCAAACACCTTATTTTTCAACATACTTTTAACGTATACGATTGTAAAACATAAAATGTTGGTTCATGTACATATTACAGTATTCAAAACAAATGATGTGTATTCATAAAAAATACAATATTAACTCGTCTTTTTTAGCTTTATATTGAAAGTTTTTACGTTGATGTCATTTTATTGTCTATGAATGTGGATAGACACCTAGGATAGGAAGATCATCAGTAAAAAAAAATTGGAAACAGGCGAAAAAAGCAATACTCAACAAAACACTTTCAATTGATCATTGCCTCAGATTGATCAATCGAAAAGATGGAAAGAACAGCCATAATGAAGTGGTAATTTTTTACAATAGTATTTAGTAAAGAGATATGATAGAATGAATCTAAAAATTACAACAAAATCGATAAATTTTGGTTTTCGAAAAAATTTATCAAAAAATAAGTAGATTAATCCCCGTCAAAATATCACACAAAGCATTGCTTTTGTTTTGCAAATTAATTTTCAAAAAAAAATTGTGCGAAAATATGTCATAGAATTTCGTAAATTTTAATCAGCCAGCAGTAGAGATAAAACGCGGTAAAAAATCGTTTTATGCAGTTATACAGGGTCTGTCGCAAAAGTATTGAGAAAAAAATTCCTGACTGAGCTAGAAGGGGTAGCGAGATGCGCCGAGTGGTGGTTTGGTGGGGGAAAGTCACAGCTACCAAACACGCCGCTGCTCAGTCCTCTCTAAGCAACGGTAGAGCTAGCACAGTGATCTGCGCAAAGTGTGTTTTGTCGTTGCGTCGGAAATCAAGATGCAACATTTGCTGGAGCAGCGGGCAGCCATCAAATTCTGCGTTAGGCTGAGAAAAACCGATATCAAGACCCTGGCCATCATTCGGGAAGCCTTCGGAGATGAAGCCATGTCACAGGAAAGTTTACGAGTGACACAAACAATTCCAAAACGGCCGGATATCAATTGAAGACGACGTGCACGTTGGACGACCGTCAACTTCCAAAACTAATGACAACGTCACAAAAATGAGGGAAGTGTTACAGTCTGATCGTAGTCTCAGTGTCCGCTTAATAGCGGAGAAGTGCAACATGACAAAGAAACGGTTGCGCGAAAGGATTCGCCGCGTTCGAAAGGAGATTGCCAACACCTGGATTTTGCATCACGACAATGCCCCCTCACACTCAGCTCTCGTCGTTCAGGAGTTCCTCGCTAAGCAAAGCGTGGCGACACTGCCGCAACCGCCGTACAGTCCCGACTTAGCACCACCGTAACCTGTACACAGTCCTAATTCGTATAATTATTTCATAATTCTGAATCAGATATACCGGCCGTGCCGGATATCGGCCTCAATTTCTCGATTAACATGTCATATTTTTACAAATTTACTTAAAATATCTGAACTTTAAGACCCGGCCACGACAGTTGTCGGCCGCGTAATTTCGATTTAAATGGAAATGTCGGATTTTTTTATGAATTTACTTCAAGTAACTGAATTTGAAGAACCGGACCCGTCGGTCATCAGCTGTGAAAATTCGATTTATACAAAAATAAATTATATATTTTTACGAATTTTTTAAAATATCTAAATTTATTAGATCGGCCGCGAAAATTAAATTTTCATGGGAATAAGTCGTATTATTACGAATTTACTTTGAATATCTACCAGAATTTTAAGAAGCAGCAGCGGAATTAAAATTTTGGATTTTGACATTCCGTGAATTTCGAATTAAAGAGGTTCTACTGTACAAGAGTTTTTCAAAAATATCGTCAGTCATATCCTGGGAATGTTTGTCTGTAAAATAAAGCCGAGCAGAGGGTCCCCGACCTGAGCGTTCTCCTCCTGCGGTACGCCGCGCAGTCTCGCAGCGCGGAGGGCGGCCTGGACAGCCTCACGCCGAGACCCCCTCCGAGCGGGGCGATTCAGGCGCGGCAGTAATCGGCCGAGGCGACCGCGGGGAGACCAGGATTCGTCCTCCCTGAAATTATGAAAATATTTACAAAATAAAATAAAAGCAGTTAAAAACCTTAAATCATTAAGCATTGTATAATAATCCTTTTATATTTTCACCATTTTATTTTATCCTTCTGTTCTTTCGGATACAGATTTGAAATTTCGACAACTTTTAACCTTTCGATTGGAACAGGTCATTTTTCATCACTTTTGTATAGGGATTGCATTTATTCATCATGGTCTCGATAAGATGGTTATTCATTGCGGTCAAGGTATACCCGAGGGTATGAAAGGGACAACCGAGTATGAAAGACTAATGCGGTGCTTACATGAGCAGATCATATAAGCAAATGAGTGGTTGTCTCATTCTTCTTCGTTCCTCAAGTAACATTGTAACATTGCGACCATTAATTATAATCTAACTACCGACACATTGACTTGTCATCGCACCTCATGAATCCCAGAGATATTGGAGACAACACGCATTGTGCCAGGACGTGTAGTCATCACAGTCGCACATTTTTTGAAGAGATTACAAATGTAGTGCAAAAAAGGTACAACAAAAGAAATGGTCCAAAATACATAAGGAACAAATATGTAATAGAAGTAAGTTTTGTGATATTACACATAATTTGAAAAAGGTGATAGAAAAACACAACAAAGCAGAAATATACAAGGGTCATGGGGAGAGCTTTACAGCCATTTTGCGACATGCATCAAAAAATAGTCGATAAACTGTCTGTAAGCGACTTTAAAAATGTTAACGCTCAGCGCAGCATTATTAAACAATCGGCGCGTTCTGATAAGCATAAGTTCTCGCTTTTGGAGCATAAAATAGTACATGTGATCTCTCACGAGTATATTTGTTAGGGACGTACAAGTTTACGTCTTTCAACATAATTTTGGGTTTATTTCATGGATAAAAAGTCTCTCACCTGTCGCTCCTGTCCAAGCCAAGAGCAGAGTGCGGAGTCTTCTTCTTATGGGATCTGTTGAGCGGGTTCTTTCTGGAAGAGGAAGCGTTCAGTTCATCTTCTTCGTCAGAAGACATGTCCAGAGAGGGATATACTGTAATGTTAAACATTCAAATATAATTAATAAGATTTTAGCATTATCTAAAGAGTGAAGGACAAGGGTCCCAACTATTTCCCGCTGACCGGATCCATTGGGACTATAGCATCCCCAATTGTGGTATGCTGTGACGTCGAAGAGAGTGGGGAGGGGAAGAAGATATGAAAGAAAAAGTTTGGGAAATACCTAGCTATTCAGATCCGGTCACCAAACATGGCTAATGCTATTTTAAGCAACGTTTCGATTTTTTGCTGTGGTGCTCTTTTACCAGGGTGATACTGAGAGTATTGATGTACACAAGAACTCAGATTGATAAAAAATCGCATTAACCTCTGGAATACCAAGCAGGCACAAGAGCGGTTAAACACAAATTTCTGTATGAAGGTTTTTGTGCTAGGTGGGGCATCGACTCCCCCAAATTAAATAATCTTCATACCAACATTTTTTTTTTAATTAAATAAAAATCATTTTCAACTACAACAACATTAAAAATGTCGAGCGGCCACTGCATCAATATCATCATGAATCATGGTGGAAATTGACCTCTTCCAGAAATGTTCTCCACTGGCTCCAGTCATCAGTCTTCATCATTTAATTACTTTGCCACGGAAGTCATCATAACTTGTGGTTATGGTTTAAAATTGCAATATTTTTGATAACTCATTATATTATGTTCAAAAATATCCATGTAAAAGCCAAGATGGACGTATGATCAAACAAGACCTTTAAAAATTTACATAAAATAACACAATATAAGACTGACCGTATTCATCGTCTCGGTGGACCGCTCTAATGGGGGGCGCCTCGGTAGCGGGCACGGTCCTCCTGGAGGAGATGGGCTCCGCTCTGGCTAGCCCGTAACTCTGGCCGATGGACAGCATTCCCGCTACAGCGTCACGCTCTCTGAAAATTACAACATTTAGAATGTGTGTAGCCACTGCTGACCACAAACAAAAACACCTAACAACTTATAATACAATAGCGCCACTAGTGGAAAATCATCTTGGACGCGTCTACCAAAAACAATGACATTTGCAACTCTCGACTTGGACGGGCCACAACTCTTCTCCTAGTTTGTTTACTCGTGTGTCGTTTATCCAATATCTTGATCTTAATTGTAAAATGTAATATAAAAGTACTCCTCGCTTAATGTGAATTCATTCCTACGGCTACTCGTGAGTGAATCGGTCGATAGGCGAGGAGCTTAACCATTTTTATTAATTCAGAATATGGACGAACAAAACGAATTACACAACATAAAATTACAATCAGCAAAAACGGCTGGAACTCCGCTGTTTGCCGAATCAACCGGAGTTATTAAGTCAATTTGACGTTTACGCTTTAATTTATTCTTACGTGGTCGGTTTTGAGATAGCTACAGAAAATTTGGCCAGTGCAGTGAAGAACTGAAAGAAAGTCTGAGCGGTCATTAAAAATGCAGTTCGATAAGTGAAGAGTACCTGTATACATAATATAATAAACACACCTTCTAAATTAAGGCAAGACTTTTTATTAAAGTGAAACCCTCTTATAAGAGAGAATTCAACGAAAAAATTTACGTTTCATAAATTTTAAAGTTAACATACCTTTAGAGCACATAAATTACTCATCGTTAATGAATATTTTAAATATTCCAACGTTAAAAAACAGACGGAAAATTAACGACCTAACCTTTTTATTAAAATTATTAAATTGTAAATTCGATTGTTCTGAACTCCTGCATTTAATCAACCTGTACATACCTAAACAAACAACAAGACAAATATTAACATTTTATGTATGGATATCCCGCTCCAACTATAGTTTGCATTCCCCAACTCAACGCTTACACAGTCTTGGTAACAAATACTTAAATGATATGGATGTATTTGACAATAATCTAAACTTGGCAAATTTCAAAAAAAGTATGAACGAATTATTTCTACCTAGTTTATAAATTATTGTTAGCTACAACTTTTACATTATTTACTTATTTGTTATTAATGTTAATGTTGACTTTGTGGATGTTGTGTTATTTATTTTTTCTGTTCCTTTATATTCCTCTGTATTTTTAGCTTAGGTGCAGTTTTTTTTTCTTTTTTCTTATTTCAAGTGTAGTTAACTTTCGTGCATGTTTTCTATTTTTATTTTTTTATGTGGTTTAAAAATGATGTATTTGTATGTAAAGGCCCTCAGGGCGTTTAAATAATAAATAAAAAAAGGTTTTCCAAGGGACCGGAAAAAAAAACTTCTTACATGGGATAAATTGGACCATTTTTCAAAATCCATCTTCGGGGCACTGAAAAAACCCAACTTCTTAAGTGGGAACTTCTTAAGCGAGTTTCACTGGATACACTAAAAAATCCCTGAAGGTGTTCTTGTTACAGTTTCGGTTTCAATACATAATATGATAGGTACAGATAAAGTGTTTACTTACTGGTTATCTGAAGACCCCGTGAAGACGGATGCCTGCAGCAAAGATTCGATGCCATTCTTTGGAGCCGAGAAGTTTCCAGGAATGACCGGCTTCTCCTCTTGTCTGAAAACGTGCGCTGGAATCACGGAAATTATAGATCAAGTGATACGGTATTTTTTTATTGGAAATTAAATGTCTTCAAAGTGTGAAAGTATTAAGATAAGAGTGGAAGATACTTTTAATTAGTACTGTTACTAGTATAATTTCGTAAATTTGAATCAGACCTGCCAGCCGGGTGATAAAAACCCCGTAAAAATTCGATTTAAGCAGTTATACATCGCCCTAATTCATGTTATTATTTTATAATTCTGAATCTGACATGCCGGCAGCGCCAGTAATCGACCTCATTTTTTCGATTAATGTATTTTTTGCAAATTTACTCGAAATATCTCAATTTTAAGGCCCGGCCGTGATAGTTTCCATATGCGAAATTTCGATTTACATGTTTGTCATATTTTTTTACGAATAACTGAATTTGAAGGACCGGCGCCAAGATTATAGGCCAGGAAAAGGTTACTTTTTTTTTTAATTTTTAAATTATGTGGTAATTCATCAATTGGAAATTTGGTTTTAGAATTAACGGGGTTCTATTGTATACAACTCTAGAGGCAAAGTTTTAACTAGTCGTTATTTTCAACGGCTAGTTATAATTTGACACAGTGTCAGTTGAAAGGGCCTTAGAAAGGTAACAAAAAGGGAATGAGAGATTTAACACCCACCCGGTATGGTGATCTTGATGCCCTTTGCCTCCTTGGGCTTCCTGCGTCCCTTGTGAGACGGGGGAGGTGGCGGGGTGGCCTCGTCAATATAGAGCGCCCCCGAGTCATCCAGGTCCTCATAGTCGTAGATGGACTGGCGGGGGTCGGTTCGGCGCCGGGTGGGGCGGTCCGTCCGGCGGGGGGTAACAGGGGTAGCGGGGGGATTCTGCAAGTAATACAAGTTTAGTAAATGGTGTTACGACCCCGAAAATCCCTGCAAATGTGATTTACAGTCTATCAACAAATAATGGAAAAAAAATGGAAGGCGCTGTGATAGTTTAAATGGTTTGAAATGGCAACACCAAGACAGTTGAAAGGATAAATAATGTAAATTTAATATATATATTTTTCGCATCACCATTAAACAGTGTTCAGAAATTAGTGGTACTTCCTGAAAATAATATTAATTGGATGATTTGTATAGCACCGTTTTTGTGAAAAATCACCTCAAGGGCGCTGTATAAATATTACTTCCTATTCTCTATCTAATTATGTACAAACAGATAATGTACCTGGTAGGTCAGTTCAGATAAACAAAGATTTTTTTTAGAAAATTTAAGCTTTGAGAACATATGATTTTTACAGTTATTTTATCCTTCTTTTTTATTGATATTACATTTATTAGAAGATTAGTGGCAAAAGAAGAGTTGGTATTTATTTGAAATACAGAGAAGCTCTCTCTTAAGAGGAACGCGTGCGATCGCCTTATCAGCAAATCTGAAATACGTTCGAAAGTCCTGCATCTCGTTCTAACATTGCAGGGTGCTGAAGCTAGCGGGGTGTTGTGGGAAGAGTGTTCTGACTACTGTAGCAGTGCTAGAATTCTTCGCCATCGCAAGCCAGCAAAAAAATGAATTATTGCATTCATACAAAAATTATTATCCACTATTATAGTAAAAAAAAAAAAACTATAACATTTAATTATCTATCAATATTGAATAGTACAAAAAATAATTCCGCTTTAACTTTATTCAACCTTATCATATTCCAATTTTTTCTCGATGAAAATTGAACATTTGCTTGTTTATCAGTGGCGGCTCGAAATTTTTGAGTTTGCTATCACTGAAAAATACATATAATAGTGATATTGCTATAGCCGAAAACAATAAAATATTGTATATTCACTTTACCTATGAAATTACATACATTATATGTAGGTACAATACTAACAGAAAAATACTTTGAAAAGTACCAAATTTTGATTCCACTTATGAATTTATTTTTTTCCGGTCTCTTGGAAAACTTCTTAAGAGGGTTTCACTATGTAATAAAATAAAAAAAGTAACTTACATAAGCCGGCGGGGGTAAACTTGTCTCCATAACGTGCGTATTGACCGTGTCATAAACCAATATATTCTGCATGTGCTCCTGTCCTAAAATCCTTCCGCTCCGATCCACATTCTCCTTTTTCATGTCCAAAAGGTGGTCGGACTTGTACAAATTCCCCTTGAGATCCACATAATCGTACACCTGGCCCTCGGTCACGTATTCCGTCATCTCCATCCTGCCCTGTACGATTCCCCCCGACTTGGCGTCATCCTGGATCAACCGGTATCCATCGGTTCCGGTTAAAACGGTAGAATCGTCCCCGCTGAATGGCGACGCGCCATCCTGCGCTCTCATCCCTTGTGAATAAGGATCGGAGTTATTCGCAAACGAACTTGCCAAGTGAAACTGCGTCTTAACATCCTCTGCCTTGACCTGATCGACAAACGGTACAACTTTATTTTGGACGGTATTATATTCGTTGATGGATTTCGTCGGGGAATAATCTGGTAATATTCCGTTGTTTTTGCGATCGATGACGTATTCCGGGTCGTAATTGTTATCTTGTTGCACCATTTGCGTCGCAGCGTTGTTATGTATGTCTTCGTTTGCGTACATTCCCGGTCCGTACAACATGCCGTTTCCGTCGTATGGGATTTGCGGGCTCACGTATGTTGTTACCGTTGAATGTGATGTACCCGGCATAGTAAGATTCTCATTTGTGAATAGGATTTGTTCGTCTGTTGAGTCGTTTATGTTGTTTTTGACCTGGCTTTTTGATATGGTCCAGTGGTTTGAGGGTTTTTGGTGTTGTCGTAGCAAATTGGTGGATGAATTTCCGATGAGGTGGGATTTGAGGATAGAATGCTCGGTGGTGGCATAGTCGGGGGGAGGGCCGTGGTTTGGAGGGGGGCGAGGGGAACCCTCCATTGATGTTGAAGGCGGAGAGCTGAAAAAAATAAACATATTATTCAATTTAAAAAAAATTGTTATTGCACATGTACATAACAATGCATTGTTAACAGATCGATTGGCATATTTAATCCATAGATAAAATGAATGTAGTCTGAGTCTGTTTTACCGTTTTTTCAATAGATCCTGTTCAGAGGAACAAGCAGGGAGTATGCAAATAATAATTTTCAAGTGCACAAAGACTCAGAACAGGTTTCACTGAGGTACGTAATGTAAACAATACAATAATTAACTTATGTATGTAACGTGTACTTATATTTAAACAAGCTGTATTGCATGAGACTGAATTACTTTATTTCAATAAATGTGATTTTATCGGCCCAGAAACAATTATTTTTATTAATTACTGCCTTCCTGTGGCCCCTTCCCTAACCCGCCTATACAGTTTCTACGGAAGCTCTGTAGAAGTGAACAGCAAATTATCCACGGACGCACACCTAAACTGGAAACAATTTGAGTACCCTACACTTTTAATGCCTGAAGGCTGGCACTGAAAACGAGGATTCGGATCATTTTATTGATGAAAAAATGCAAGGCTAATCTAAGTGCGATGAATAAGATTAAAGGGATGCTTAGATGGTTTCGGCATGCAGAGCGAACGAACGAAGAAAGAAGTCAAATCAAATACTTGGATCGGGTCATATCAAGAGTCAGAATAGCAGAAAAGTATGTATGAAACGATGTATGAATATGAATGAAGCAAAGAGTATGTGCCAAGACCAAGTTGTATAGTGGTCCATCCCCTCTGTCAACACCTGCAGAAAGGCATGATGGTTAGTTAGTTAGTTTAGTAATAAAGAAATAAAATAAGCTTACCCTAATTTGATCTTTAACACGGCACCCCCTCTTTCATTACTCGTCAACTCCGTGTAAGGGTTCTTTTTCTGCCGTCCGTCATGCTCCATGGTTTCCCCGGGCACACGATAGTCATTCTCCCCCCGATAGTCATTCTCCCCCCCGAACGAATCCTGACTGTCGTAACCCTGGCTATAGCTCGCCATGCCCGATCGGCACGCCAAGTTCGCCATGTTGTTGAGTTCGGCGTCCTCGGAATCCTGGCTCGAGTTCGAGAACATGTGGTTCGAATCTGGCACGTGCATTATCGGCTTTGGCAAGGTGAGTTTCAGGGATTTTTTTGGCATCGGTGGGAGGCTCGTGGAGTGCTGGTTGTATAAGATTCGCGTGTTTATCGGGTCATAGTTCATGGGGGGTTCGGGAAGGTGTTTCGAGTTGGACACGGAGGCGAAATGGCGGTCTTGCTGGGGTGATACTTTTAAAGGTTTCGCTTCCTGGAAAAAAGAAAACAGTGGGATTCAGTATTAATTTCAAGTTGGTATACTCTAAGGAGCGCGCAGTGAACTCACAAACTAACAAAGATGAAAAAACAAACATAAATCAGAACATTACCACATTATTAACAGCGCGTATGGACAGACTCCAATAGAATATTTCATACGAAAAATAGTCTCGTAAAGTGAAAGATATATACAGTAGAACCCCATTAATTCGAAATCCACGGGACCTCGAAATCCAAATTTCAAATTAAAAAATTTCCGCATAATTCAAAATTTTAAGTAAAAAAAAAATTGCCAAAAAAACGAGTTCCGTAACCGCCCCTTTAAATTCAGGTAGGTATTTTTAAAAATAAGAAGTATCGAAAAATCGTAGCCGATTACAGAATTCAGATTCAGAATTATGAAATAATACTACGAATTAGGATTCTGTGTGCTTTTTCAGCAAAAATTTCGAATTACGCGTATTTTCGAATTATCGGGGTCCGAATTAAAGGGGTTCTTCTGTGCCTCTCTACCTCCAGAGATAAAATATTAATATTTTGGTGCAGTGCACCTTAGCACTAATTTGACATCCAAAGTTTTATTATTTCGTATGTACAGTAAAACTTCGTTTTTACATTTTTCAAAGAAACTATTAATAAATGTGTAAAACTGAAGGTAATGTAAAACAGAGGAAATGAAAAATGAATGGAAAAGTTGAATTGTTAAATACCTACTCAATTTTCCACTAAACCATTAATATGATGAATAAACTGTAAAACCTCCTTACTTTGAAAAACCACGATGCATCAATTTTTGTCATTATTTGATCTGAGAAATCTATGTCCTTTTTCTTTTCCATACATTCCTGTATTACAATATTTTCCATAGTGGAAATAATTTCCGATTTTACCCACAACACGTCGAAATTTCAATCAAATGAATTTGGTGTCGTCACAACCTAAAACCGTCACAACCGTCGTCACAACCTAAAATTTCGTAGCTTTAGTAACTTTAACTAGATAAAACTTTTTAAGAGATTTATGAACATTTTGACATATTACCACGGAAATCGCAAGTTATTACAAAACATGAAAATCATTATTTTTTTAAAAATATGACATAACTTAAATATTCCGGCGTAAATTATTGAAAATAGCTATGATCACCGACACGTCTAATTAAATAACTAAAAAAACAATATTTTCCGCTATATCAAAGGATATATTTTTATCCACTCGAATCGCATTGAGAAAAACAAAGTTCTACATGACATTTTATTATTTATCGAAATTTATTACAAAAATGCTACGTAAAATGACATCGCGGCGCTCACCCGAATTGTCAAATGTAAATATTACCGATAGACGAATTGATAATTCGATATAATACGATATTAAAAACTTGATAATAACCGTGTAACTTGAAAGTGCGTCCCGTTACCTGCACGGGCCAGGACCTGTCAAACTGATATTATGAGATAGATACACAGTTAAAAACATAAATAAATGGGAATTATGAGTTAATAATATTAAAAACACCTTTTCATAGGAGAGAAAAAACAGAAAAGGTTACTTTTTTTATTTTTTTATATGAATACCGCACAAGAGTCGCAACTGCTCCCACCGTCTGGATCCAATGAGACTATGGCATCCCCAATTGGGGAATGTTGTGAGGCTGAAGGTATTGGGGAGAGGAAGGAGAAGGGGAAGAGGAAGGTGGGGAAATACCTGGCTATTCAGATCTGGTCACCAAACACGGCTAAAAGCCATTTCAAGCAACGTTTCAAGTCTGAATGGTGGTCTTTCACCAGGGCGATACTGAGAGTATCTTCCACTCTGGAACGTGCGCAAATATACTTGCAATATGTTTTAATGAATTAATTGTGAAACAGCACAAATTAATTAAATAAACCCGCGACCTTCGGATTCGCAGTCGAGAGCCTTACCCCTCGACCACGGAGGTCATCAAGACAAATGGGTATTTAACTTATATAAACGTAAATAAAAGGAATGGCGAATTACATAAACGTAAATAATAACATTCAAACATCGACCAAACTAGATTTATTTTGACATTTTTGTTCAAAAACACATATTTCGAGTAATTGTTCTAGTAAAATTAACGTTTTCGAAAAGTCAAATAACTAGGAGCCGGTTTCAAATTTACGTAAAGGCGATGGTTTAACCCCGCTGGTGAGTACTCGCTAACTCAACTAATAAGTTGACAGCCGGAGGTTGTTTTCGACTTACTATCGTAATGCAGCCTCGGGTGGTGACCTTCGAGCGGCACGAGCTCGCTGGCGGCGCTGTTTAACTCATAATTTTTATGGTGGTTTAATAAAATAATGTTTCACTTTGCAGAAAAGGTTGGATCCGGGTAGTCTAGTTATAGGTTTTGACGATATTATCAAGTAGTCGGCATGAAACTGACGTAAAACCGGGGGGCAGAAATTATTTGAAATCGTAAATTGGGGAAAATTTTTATATGACAATGTATGGAAAAAAAACATAATGGCGAGTTTTTGACGTAGAAAGCGGGAAAACGTGAAATAGGAAAACGACAAAGGACCGAAGTTTTACTGTAATATAAAATTTGTGTGCACCTCGAATGAAAGTGAAAAACAATAAATAATAAATCATCAAATTACATGGTAAAAAAATATTTTTATAGTTTTTCATACAATACATAGGGACAAAATGGGTGAAGATCATATGTGGATGAGACCATATTATACCCAATGAAGATATCTCACCAGTTTGGGCTTCTTCTTCTTCCTCTTGGGTACGGGGGACTGCTGGACTATGGGCTGAGCCTGCGGGAGCAACTTCTCCAGCCTACGCAGCTCCTTGGCCAGCTCCCTGACCAGCTGGCTGCTGTTGATGGTGTCGGGGATGTTGTCTTTTTTTGACTGATCATACTGCAAATTCGTTCAATAAATAATAGAATACATAATTGAATAAAATGTGGCGGTTCCTACTGTCAACCTAAATTACTATTATTGTTGAGCACTGACACACAGTAATCATAATACAGTAGAACCCCGTTAATTCGAAACCTGAAATTAGAAAAAGCACGCTAAAAATTGTATTTATGTGGTTACGCATCGTGCTATTTCATATTATTATTATGTAATTATGAGTCAGAAATGCCCGGCGGCGTAGAAAATTGATTGGCCTTGATTTTTCGATTAACACGTGAATACGTCATATTTTTACGAATTAATTAAAAAATCTAAATTTGATGGCCCGGCTGCGACTGCTATGGACCGTTAAAATTCGATTTACACCGAAGTATTTTGTGTTTTTACTAATTTACTTCAAATACCTATCTCAAGGGCCGGCCGCGTCGGTTGTCGACTGCGATAATTCGATTTAAACAGAAATTTTGCATTATTTTTACGAATTTACTTTGAGTATCTGAATTTGAAGGCCGGCTGCAAAAAATTCGATTTGAACAGAATAATAATATAGTATTTTTACGAATTATTTTGACAATCTGAAAAAGAATTCCCGCGAAAATTGAATTTTCACGGGAATAAGTCGTAATATTATGAATTTACTTCGAATACCTCCCTGGATTTGAAGGAGCGGCTGCGGAACTTGACTTTACGGTGATTTTTTTTTTCTTTAAAATTTTGAATTATATATGTGCGAATGCGTTAATTCGAAATTTAGTTTTCGATATCCCGTGGATTTGGAATTAATGGGGTTCTACTGTACATACATCCTTCACACAGGTAAATACTTTAACATCAACGGTAATAAAATTATACATAGGTACATCTAATTTTAGCCTTTCTTGTTTAGAAAAACATATGAATTCATTATCTCATTTGCATTTACAAAATTACCCAGCTTTATGCGACTTTTCCAGTACAATATCCTTTCCCATAGACCTCAATCAAAACCTTATTAATTATGGATACCATTGATCACCATTATCCAGAATGTCAAGACTTCTCAACTCAAGTCAAGCCTTGAACTTTTTTTGTTTGGAATGTCATTTCCTTCACCCTAATGCCAACACAGTAATTCAACCCGTTGAATTCAAAATCCACAGGACCTCAAACACCAAATTTTAAATTAAAGAATTCCCCCATAATTGAAAAAATTTAAGAAATAAAACAATATTCCCCGAAAAGCCGAATTTTGCAGTCGGCCTTTCAAATTCAGATGTTCGTAATAAAATCGTAAAAATACAACATTTCTGTGTAAATCGAAATTTTGCAGACAATTACCATCGAGGGCAGACCTTTATACTGAGTAAATTCGTAAAATATGACTTTATTTCATATAAATTGAAATGCCATGACCAATTAACGGAGCAGCCGTCTTCTCAGATAGGTCAACAAAATAATAACATAAATTAGAATGACGTTAAACTGTGAAAGTATATGTTTTACGGTGTTTTACCCCCACGGCCGGTCTGTCTAATTCAGATTTACTCAATCATTCGATGTATTTTCGAAAAAATCAAATTTCTTCGAATTACACTGATTAATTTTCGTGTGTGAACCAAACAAATTTCCAAATATGCGCTTTTTCGAATTACCAGGGTCCTACTGTAATTTTAATATATTACTCTGTGAAATTATTAAAACAAAATATATATAAATACTCACCGATTTACAAGCGTTCCATTCCTTGAGCGCCGCGGCCAAAATGCGTACGCCGCGAACCAAATAGGGCGGCAAGTCCAGCACCGACTTCTTTTGCACTTCCAAACCGTCTTTGACCCCTTCGTTACCGATGATGAAGTCTTTATCCTGGAAACAGATAAGTTGCACATTGTTGAAGAATAATGATGTTAACTAACTAACTATAGCGCTGTTTCGCCAAGGGGGAAGGCAGAGGATGGACTGCCAACTATGTCTTGGTACCACACCCTTTGCTTCATTCACCTACATTAATCGTCTCATGCATACTCTTCTGTTATTCTGACTCTTGATGTGAACAAACTCAAATATATGGTTCACTTGATCGTGCCATGTCTCCCTCAGGATTCATACAAATCTTGGTAGATACTTTCAGTATCGCTCTGGTGAAAGACCACTATTCATTATCGAAATGTTGCTTGAAATGGCTTTAGTGACCAGATCTGAACAGCCAGGTACTTCCCCACCTTCCTCTTTCCCATATCCTTCCCCTCCCCACTAACTTCAACCAAAAACATACTCTATTTGGGGATGCCAGCCTTACTGGCTCCAGACATTTGGGAACAATTGGGACTCTTGTGCGATACTATATATACAATATAAAAAATAAATAATAATCTTAAACGAGCTTACAATTAATTTATAAAGGGGACAATTTAAATGTCAAAAAAAAAAATGGCACAAATCGATAAATTATTGACAAACTTTTACCATCTACTTTAACTATATTGGGTAGAACTTTGCAATTATCCAATAAAATATTAATAATTCTTCAAATTGTAGAATGATATTGATAAAAATTATGGAAAATAATTAGGTCTGAATAACTCAGTGGTTAGAGTGTTGTCCCGGTAAGACAGAGGTCCTGGGTTCGATTCCCAGATGCGACCTTTTTATTTTCTGTGTCTTTTTCTGTTTCATATTTCATTTGAGATTTGTTAATATTATCTTCGGTGATTAGATATTACATTGCGGTTTATAAGCCCCAATAATTATTCCAATAGAAAAATATAGTTTATTTGGGAGTCATATTTGCTGGTTTTCTGTTTATTGCCGACCTGCTGCTCCTCATTTATCCTCCTCAGCTGCTGCAGAAGATGCGCCCCGGCATACCAGTGGATGGTCTCGAACCCGGGAAACCTGAAGATGGTCGGGGTGTCAATCTGCTTCTCTATCTCGTTGACCCTGGAATGAAAGGGGATTTGATTTAGAAGTGGGCAAACAAAGTAGCGCAGTTCGAAGCTGCGAAAACTCATAAACGGTGAGCTCTGATGTCATGAAATATGAGCAGTTTTTTAGAAAGTCTAGTTTTCAGAAAGCAAGATCATTTCCATTGTGAGCTATGAAGCTATGAACTATCAGGGTCTCTAAGCATGTACAAGATTCTAACATACAAAAGAGGTATTTCACCGCCTCTGAGTAAACTGTCGATTAGTGCTATTCTTCAAGTAGCGTATATTACAGTAGAACCCCGTTAATTTGAAATCCATAGGACATCGAAAACCAAATTCTCACGTAATTCCAAATTTTAAGAAAATTTTATAATTTCTTCGCCCAAAAGTCGGGTTCCACGGGAACCCTTTCAAATTCAGGTAGGTATTCGAAGTAAATTTGTAATGATACGACTTATTCCTGTGTAAACAGAATTTTCGTGGCCTATTACCACCACGATTAATGCATTATACGCATAATTCAAAAATGTTTAATTATGCGTTTTTTTTTTATTATCAGGGTTCGAATTAACGGGGTTCTACTGTATCTGTTTCATCACCACTAAGTAACGCTACCAGTCAAGTTCACATCTGTTTTTACCGCCATGTTAATCCTACGATCGTTACTTGATGAGTAGTTACTCAACAGTTTACTCGGAAGCAGTGGAATACCCCATAGTATAGAATGTGACAAAGTACTCACTGCAGCTGCAGCTCAATATTGAGGCTGTGTAGGAAGTTTCCGCCAAAGACCAGCGAGTCCTCGGGGGTCCACACGGCGTGGATCCATCCCGTGGGGATGAACAGGGTCTGTCCACGCTTGAGTGTACAGCACGTACACGATTCCACCTTGAACCGACATAAAATACCAATAATTTCATAGCACAACTCCTTATCGAATTCCGTTACCTCGCTTCGAAAGACTAGCACACTCCAAAATAACACAGAGCACAAAGTTAACCTGAAATCGCATGATGTAATTTGGTCGAGTCATGGGAAGCCAGAAAGTAACGTGTCACAAGTTTGAAGTTCAAACTTAAAAACCCAACTTTATGTACAACTCTGTCCCTGCGCCGTAAGCAAAACCATTGTTGAGTGTGAAGTTTGTGACATAACTACTATTGTAACATGAATACATTCACATGTCATGAACCCACAAACCCCATACAATTACGGCTAGAAAAAATTTAACACTTTATGAATTGTTAGTAAACAGTGGAGAAAAATATTGTTTTTAAATAATAAAACTTAAAATTTAATTATTAAAAACATCTCAAATACTATCCAACCAGCTTTTTATAATAATAATAAATTAAAAAATTATATTTTAAATAACAAAGATAAAGATAATATTTTAAACATATCGGGGGGGGGGGGTTAATTTAATAGCTATCTCTTAAATTTATTTTCATATTAATAATAATAATAAAAATAATTTCTTTTCAATTTCTAATATAAATTTGTTATTCAATGTTTCATAATAATTTTGTATTAACATTTTTGATTAATTACTTACCTACTTTAATGATTTTTTGTTTATGTTAATTTGTCTATTCTTCCATTATTGTGTTTTATGTTTATCATTTGTCTATACTTGATATAATTATTTTATAATATTCTGTATATTCCTGATAAGGAAAGCATCTCTTTTGAAACGTGTCAATAAGTATATATTAATAAAGTGGTGATTACAAAGTTTTATTTTTTCTTTTATTTATAATTGGGTTAGGTTGGATTAGGTTTTCAAGACTAGCTTTTTTTTCGTACTTTTCATGACTTCAAATCACTTTTAAGATGTGTGCCAATTCATAGGTGTGAAGAATTATCATGGAAACATAAGAGAGAGATGCTGTAATGCAAGTAGAACACGACCACACAAGACAAATGTGTCGATAGAAGTCTATGTACTGTTGAGTATTAGGATGTTTGAAAATTACCAAATCGCCGAAGAAAACCTCACTCTGGTTAGGGGAAGAGGACCATTGCTGGTAGAGATTCAAGTTCATGGGCGTCGGAGGGATGAAGTAGAACACCTGAAAAATAAAAACCCAAATATTTAAAAAAAATTGACCACAGTAATTAATTTTAAGATTTTCTATACCCATATGTGAAACAGATGGTTGATTTTTAACTAATGTAATTTAGCGTGAAAATAAAGCACTTGAGCACGACTCATCGTGTCAGATAGAAAGAAAAGATTATGGTGTGCAATATGGAATCAAATCCATGGCCATAAAACTTGTCGAGATGTTTATAAAAAACAAAAACATAAAACTCCACGCAAAAAGATACCTAATGTTACAGCTGTCGGGACACTCCGTTCATAGAATTAACAGTGTTCTACTATACCATATTTGTGGCACGTTCCAAAATGATAGATACTCTCAGTATAGTCCTGGTCCGTCATTCATAATCGAAACGTTGCTTGAAATGGCTTTAGCCGTGTTTGGTGAACAGACCTGAATAGCCAGGGTCTTCCCAATCTTCTTCTTCTCTATCGCCTTTCCTTCCCACTGCCTTCGGCTTCCTAACACACCCCAATTGGAATGCCAGAGTCCCATTGCCTCTGGACAGTTGGGAGCAGCGCGATATTCGCATTAAAAAATAGATTCTGTACCTTCTGACCGTGCAGCACGTGGTACCACACCGTGGTGCCCCCGAAGTCCACGTGAAAGTCAGTGTAGGCCCCGCTGGGCGACATAATGCAGTAGCGCTGCACCAGCGGGGACTGGGGCGACGCCTCCGGGGGCCACACCACCCGCACCCAGTCCAGCTGCCGAGCCATCAGCGGCGGCCAAACCACGCTGCACATTCTGGAAAATTCAAAATTTACAATTGAACCATCACTGTAATGTTTATGTCAGATGATATCCATAGTCAAATCGGTAGTTAACATCCTTTTATTATATGTGAATACCACACAATAGTCCTTAACTGCTCCCCAATATGGCATCCCTAATTGGGATATGTTTTGAGACTAAACGTAGTGAGAAAGGAAAAGAGATGAGGAACAGGAAGGTTAGATAGTACCTGGCTATTTAGATCACAAAACATGGCTAAAGCCATTTCAAGCAACGTTTCGATTCGGAATGGTGGTCTTTCACCAGGGCAATACTAAGAGTATTTTCCACTCTGAAATGTATCAAAAATAAACTATTTATTAATTTTGATTAATTAATTGTAAAATAAAACAAAACATTTAAATCATTAAAAATTATTTACGCACACCAGGATTTGAACTTGCAACCTCTAAGTTCATAGCCTTAACCACTCGACCACAAAGGCCTGCATTAATATTTATAATATGTTATCGAATTAAAAGGCAATCTATTCAATACTCACGGGGTATCGCTAAACTCGAGCGACAAAACATTCAGCACTTTATCGCCCCGCTCCTCGGGCGGAGACGTGAAGTAGTCGACAAAGTCGCCGAGCGCCATCTTAAAGTTGGTCTGGCGCGTCACGTCGATGACGTCTATCTCCTTGGTGGCGCCGCAGTGGCGGGCCACGGTGCGCACGCTGAACGCGTTTGCGGGAGGCACTCGCAAGTCGAGACCGGCCGAATTCTCGAATTGGAGGGGCTTATTGAAACCTAGAAATAATAACAAATTATGCAACTCATTCGCAGTAACAACCCAACAAAGTACTGCCATATTATGACAAAACCGTGCAATCCGGGTGCGCATGATTTTACCGTAACATCCGACTCATTTAAAAAAAAAAACTACTCAACTCAAAATAAGTGAGCAAAATAACAATTTATAATGTATAAGAGTAATATCGACACCTCTTATGAAAAGTATTGCAATTCCAACATCGGAACTTTACAGGAGAATGGTTTAGAGAGACAGAAGCTTGGTGTAGGTTGAGCTTTTGATAATTTTACATCAAATTTGGGACGTAATTGACAATGAAGGTTCCAAACTTGGTGCAAAACAATCAAAAACTTGTCTCTTTAAATTACTCTCCTGTAAAGTTCTGATTTTCAAGTTACAATAATAAGAAGTGTCGATATGTAAGATAGGAATAATATGTAAGATATATAAGTAATATGAATGTATGCAGTTAAGTAATATAGTTAAGAAAGTGAAATAATATGTATTTCATAATTTATTAAAACTTTTTCCACTTTTTATTTGGATTTCTCTAAAGAGCGTTTGTGTAGTGAACTCACATAAAAAGTGAAGAAAAGAAGACTAACTTGTATTATAATCTTATCACACTTTAAACGTGTTCAACGGTTCATAATGGCATTGGCGTTTTTTTAAATTGTTAATATCCATCAAACATTTTAGACCGTCAATACCGGTTTAAACTCACCCGTGTCCTTCAAGTAGAGCTCGGTGAACTGGTGTCCGTGCAGGACGATGACGTGCTTGTCCTGCGAGAAGCGCCGCTGGCTCAGGCCGGCCACAAAGGCGCGGCTGCCCGCCTGCAGGGGCTTGCGGTCTGCATTCAGCTCGTAGCGGTCTTGCCGGTGGTCGTTGGTGGGAACCCTGTCTGTGGACGGAACAAACAAAATCGGAACAAATTAATTTCTTTTTTTTATTAACATTAATTCCTTGAGATTTGTATAGAATACAAGGCTGATGTAAGCGTAATGAGTAAGATTAAGAAATGGACGCTTAGATGGTTTGAGCATGTAGAGCGAATTAACGAATAACGAGTGTAAGAAGAATATATGACGTAAATGTGAATTGGAGAAGAAGCCGGGGACGGCCGAGGAAGACATGGTACGATCAAGTGAATCAAATACTTGAATCAGGCCATGTCAGAAGTCGGAATAATAGAAGAGAATGTATGAGACGATGTATGAATGTGAATGAAGCAAGAAGTGTATGCCATGATCGAGTTGTTTTGGCGGTCCGTCCTTTCTGCCTACCCCTGCGGAGAAACAGCGTGACGGTTAGTTAATTAGTTAGTTAATTCCTGCTAAACTACTGTTCTTCAGCAGGTATATATTATCGAATATTGGTGCCAGAAGTTTAGTTCGCTGATCTGCCACCGGAGGCTGTTCTCGCCTCTGTCTGCAGCGAAGGGAACTACTCGTCACCCGCAGAAAGTAACCAATCCAACGGGTTTATTCTAATCGAACTACAAGCATGCTGACTGTAACAATATAAATATAATGATGGAAAATTAATAAGTATAGATTCCAATTAAGATGATAGGAAACTTTTAATTGTCATCGATAATTTATTGAATATTTTGGGTATAAAATAAGTTGAAGCTGCATAATGTGCAGTTTATATTCTTTATCGCATTTAAAACATATGAAAAACCAATAGTGACCAAAGCAGGAATAGCCCGATACTGTGGTCAGGATATTTTACTTTCGAACTGCAGGAATTAAAAATCTACACTACTACTTAACCCCAAGGTTGAAATAGTTAACATTTTTACTTATTCCCACGGCGTAGGTATGGTTAAGACGGGCTTAAAGCAGGATTGAGCGGCCCGGAGACGATCAATATCAATTGTCAATTTACGTCATTGATGCCATTGACTATTTCTAATTATTGATTGTTTACAAAGGTAACTGAAGGGATTGACAATTTCAACTTCCTATCAACGTGAGAATGATGGGTATTTTGATTGACAAGCACCATTGACGGAGCGGAATAATCGTTACGCTGTGCGATTGACAATTATTCGTTCAATTACTCTATAAATCGAGCTCTTTGATCAGTTTCGTCATGGAACGAAATTGTGTTATACTTATTATTGTATTATATCGCGACTGTCCAGTCATGGAAAGTAAAATCAAAAGATTATCACTGAAGGTACTATTTCTGCAGGTGTCCACAAAGCAACTGGGGTCAAAATATTGATGGGTCGATTGAAGTTCCATCAATCACACTTCAATACGTCGGCATATTGACAATTGACATCGATCATCTCCGGGCCACTTTAAATGCATCAACGCTGTACCACCGCATCAGAATTGTAAGACGGTAAAAATGTGTTGTAATAATTTTTACCATTTGAAATAATGGCCTTCGCTTATTGAGCATTTTGTATCCAGTTTATTGCAATTATATGTACAATAATTTTCACATTTCGATGAAAAACACATTTTTGTAAAAAAATGAAAATCAAATGAAGAGCTATATGCATCGATGTATCACTGCTATCTAGGCTTAGCATGTCATGCAAATAAGCAGGACTATTTTGGCCCACCTATAAGTAATTTCATAACACAAATTCCTATTGAATTCTGTTGCCTCGCTTCGAAAGACTAACTAGCACGCCGCGCTCCAAAATAACAAAGAGCAAAGTTAACCCCAAATCACACAAAACCAAAAAAGCACATATCAAGAGTTTAAACTCAAAATCCCAACCTCATTTCAAACTCTGTAGCCGGGCCATATGCATAGCCCTTGTTGAACATGAACTTTGTGATAAAACTACTGTTGTAACATGAATGCATTCATATGTCACGAACCTATACATCCCCATACAATAACGGCTTGGAAAAATTTAACACTTTGTCAGTAATTATTAGTTTTTTTTTTAAACGCTCGCTCTAAGCGATCTGTGACATATATATATATATATATATATATATATTTTTTTTTTTTTTTTTTTTAATAGGTATTCAAACAGCTGGTTCAATTAGAACTTAGAAATGATTTTGCATTTAATGGATAGTTCATTTTATTTGTGTTATATGGAATTAGTTTAGACTCTAGCTGAAAATTATTTTTAAATGTCATAAAGTGAGTATGTAGGTTGTTCAAAGGAAAGGTGATGAAGAAGAGGAAGGTTGGAAAGTATCTGGCTATTCAGATCTGGTTACTAAACACGGACAAAGTCATTTGAAGCAACGTTCCAATTCTGAATGTTAAATGTCAATTTGACAATAATTATTATTTTGTTAAGTTGTACAGAAAGTATAATAATATTTACTTGTCTATGACTTTCAAACTTAATGTTAAAATATTGAAGAATAAAATATTAAAGAGCTCTCTTTCCAAAACGACAATAAAGGTGTACCAACCACTTGTTTTGTTTTGAAAAGAGATTTGTGAGAATTTCACCAAAAACTGTTTTTAAACCGCTTGAATGAGTTTTTATCTTCGAAAACTCTCAAATTACAAGACATGATACTTTTGAGAACGCCAATGATACAATTTAAAATAATAATATTCATGTTCTACTATTGTTTTGTGCATTTCTGTTAAATCTTTAAAAATAACCCTTACTTTTTGACAGCCGTGAAAAAGCGTCTTGAAGTGTTTAGACGGGTCGAATTGATTATTTTATCGATGTTTTATTCAGCTTAATATAAATGAACTTTTACCAATATTAATTAAGTTTAGTTTAATGTATTATTACTTACATATCGAGGGTCCGTAAGTTGGGACGCATTTTGGACAGTGGTATTTGTCAATGTCCTCCGATTGATAAACTTTAACGTTAACACAACTGAAAAACAAACACAAGATTAAAGGCACAGTTAATTTAACCTATTCCATGATGAATAATTGTTAAAACTCGAGCAAACATTCGAAATTCTTTGTTATCGCGGCATCTGACTGACGTTTGGAGGTAAACTGTCCATAGCAACGAGAACGTAAACAATCAACAATGTCGCGTCAAAAACCGACGAAACTTGCGTAAAATAACAATTTTGAGTTAATGATAAGAAGAAGACATGTTTTCCGCGTCTTTAGAGCGTGTCTGTTTAATTATCGGACAATATTTCATTCAGAAGGAGCGTAAAACGCGCAGCTATGTTCGGAGGAGGGGCCAACATTTATAATCACGTGCCGTGAATGTAATACGGCCATTGTTGAAGATGTTTTCGGCTCAGAACCTCGGTTTTATGTTTGTTTACCTGCCATGGAACCATTCACGGCAGCAGTCACATTCAATCATGAATTGTCCAACATTATAAGGCTGCCCGCAAAGACAGTATGTCTCCGCCGAAGACGCCATTTTGGCGAAACCATAGATATTGCTACAAAATTTCAGATGTAGAATTAGCTCAGTCCATAGAAATCACCCGTAATTAGACCAGTTAGGTACTCTCATAATTTAATTATTCAGAAACCGGGGTCGAATGTGGACACCACAAAATAATATATTTCAGATACATTGATATGACGGAGGTCGGGCAGTAGGTATTATTCTAGGAATAACGCAAAAAGGGAGGAATAGAAATGCGATCTTAGGTAGTTACAAGTAATTTATTTTTATATACGTGGGTTTAGTCTTAAAACTAGAGTAAAACTTAATTAGACAATTCAATAAAACTAGATACCGAATTGCTTAATTCTACTGTTAAAGTCTTTGTACTTAAAATTAGAGGTTCACTGGTTTAGGTAATTACTTAATTCTACTGTTAAAGTCTTTGTACTTAAAATTAGAGGTTCACTGGCTTAGGCAATGTGGGAGGAATTATCATTAGAGTCAGGCACTTCCCTTTTTGGTGATGGATGTCCAGGATCCAGTGGCTGCGTTGTATGTAGAGTCCTCGCGTTCGCACTACGTATTCGTGTACCTCCGGATCGGGAGTAGGTGCAACGCGGCGATAATCAGAGGCATGGGCGGTCTCCGATGTTGATCTCCGAAGGGCGAAGATCAGTTACTTCCTTCTGGGATGGAAGCGTAGAATTCCCTCGTCGTCAGAGGACCTGGGCGGCCTCTCCAAGGAGCGAGAATAGGAACCTTCCTGGGCGGAAGGTTTCACTTGGCTGTGTGTCCTGGGCGAACTACTGCAACCGACTCCTCTGTCCTGGGCGGACTACTGCAACCGACTCTCCGTCCTGGGCGGACTCTGGCAATCGACTGTTTCCTAGAGCCCACTGTCCTTCTGTCTACCTGTCTACCTGTAGGTATTATCTTTCATTGACGTCCCATAAAATCACAAAGGAATTGCGGAATTTCCCAAAATAGCAGTTAAGATTATATTATTTTAGTTACGATTTTTCTAACAATAGGCTCGGCTAGCCTTTGTACTAAATTTATTTTATGGCCGGTCTAATCTGGGAATTCCTATTATTTAAAATGCACCTTTTAAAGCTAAATATTTCGGTGAATTCGGTCAATTATTTTAGGTGATTACAAAAGGCTATATCAACATGATAAGACGATACTTAGTGCAGTGGGTTTTAATTCTAGGAATAACTCAAAAAGGTTAGGAACTGAAAAGCAATTGAGGTATTTACAACAAGTCATTTATTTTGATAATCGTGGGGTTAGTCTTAAACTAAAGTTAATCTTAATTAGACACAAAAATTTTAATAAAACTAGGTAGGTAAGTACTTAAATCTACTTGTAAAGTCTTTGTACTTAAAATTAACTGTTTACTTCGTTAAATCTACGTAAAAGTTTGTATTCTTAAAACTAGAGATTCACTGGCTTAATTATACGAAAAAGTTGATTCTTAAAGTTAGAGATTCACTTGGCTGACAGGGTGGAAGAATTATCATGAGAGTTTAGAGGCACTTCCCTTTACTGATGGCTGTCCAGGGCCTAGTGTCTGCTTTGTATGCAGAGTCCTCGCGTTCGCACTAGATATCCAAGTACCTCCGGGTCGGGATTAGATACAAACGCGGCGATAATCAGAGGCCTGGGCGGTCTCCGGGGTTTGATCTCCAAAGGGCGAAGATCAGTAACTTCCTGGTCAGAAGCGGGAGTTCGACTCGCGGTGCAGAGTCTGGGTGACTTCTACGGTAGATCGCCGAAGGGCGAAGACCAGACTTCCTTCTGGGACGGAAGCGTAAAACTCACTCGCGGTGCAGAGCCTGGGTGACTTCTGCAAATAGATCTCCGAAAGGCGGAGATCGTACTTCCTTCTGGGATGGAAGCGTAATAATCACTCGCAGTCAGAGGACCTGGGCTGCCTCTCCGAGGAGCCAGAATAGGAACCATCCTGGCCGGAAGACTAAGCCCGACTGTCCTTCCTGGGCGGAAGACTGAACCCAACTCTCTCGTCAGAGAGCCCTCTTGCCTGTCTACCTGTAGGGATCTTTTTATGACCCGTATTGTTTGGCGGGCCGCTCCGCAGGGCGGCTCATTTCCTTTGAGGTTTTTATTGCTTTTTTTTTTTTTTACAGTAACTCCACACAGGAGACCAAGGAGGAAATAATTTCCCTCAAGGCCTATATCATCTTTGGGGATGCTGTGTGGAGGATCTTTTAGAGGATAGGAAGGAGTGAACTTGGGTCTTGAAGAGACCCATGTTATAGGATGGAGGAAACACAGAGGCCGGCAGATCATTCCACAGCCGAGCTGTTGAACACAAGAACGAGTCGTAGAAGCGACCTGTTCTCATGTGACAAATGTCAACCGTGTGCAAATGTTGGGCGCGCGTTTGGCGTGTTTCCCGACTATGCACCGGTGCCGAAGGGATCAATGACGCTAGTTCCTCGGAGCATCTTCCATTAAAATACCGGTAGAACAAGGACAGCATTCCCACCCGACGTCTGTGCTCCAAAGATTGCAACCCATTTGTTAAGATAGGCGAATCTATCAAACGGACCGCCCGTTTCTGCACAGAGTCAAGGTTTTTTTTCAGATATTTTGGGACTCCCGACCAGAGGTGGCTGCCAAATTCTACAATGGGGCGCACTTGCGATTTGTACAGGGTCAGCAGTTGTGTACTATTAAAGTATCTGCGGGCTCTGTACAATACGCCCAGCTTCTGAGAGGCTAATTTTACTCGGGTTTCGATGGAGCCCCCATACCTGAGCTGATCACTTAAGGTTACACCAAGCATATCAATGGAGGGCTTGTTGGGAAGATTGCTTCCATTAAAGGAGACTAGATTGTCATTTCGATCCCTTTTAGACGTAATCAGACATGATTGGGTCTTTGAAACATTAAATTCGACGAGGTTATTCTTACCCCAAGAGGAGACCCTCTCAAGGTAACCGTCCATTCTCTGTTTCAAAGCCCTCCGAGCCGTTGGAGTTTGTGTGCCCTTTGGGGGCTTGTCAAACAAAAAGCAATCATGGACTGTACTGTCATCCGCGTAACAATGGAGATATTGCTGTCCAATAAAATAAAGCCGACTTTCTAAAATAGTATTTAAGGGTATTTAATTTACGATGTAGTGCTTTACAATCGTTTCCGGCTTGAACAAAAATATGCGCGGCTAGCCCTTTGTGCAATTTTTTTATGGCCTGTCTAGTCTGGTAATTATTATTACTTGAAATGCACATTTTAGAAACTAAGTATGTCTGTGAATTCGGTCATTTCTTATAGGTATTACAAAGGATATATCATACATTACGAACATTTAGTTTTTCAATGTGCTTTCTAAATGTATCCAGCCATTCCATCCAATATATTTAAAAAAAAACACGGATGCAAATATGCTTAAATAAGTACCTTTATAAATTCATTGATCACTCTGATTTTATTGATTTTATTGATCCTGAAGCTATACAAGTATATGAAGGTCACACAGTCGGTCGTAACAATGACAAAATAAATTATTTCTTTATTGATTTATGGTATAAAAAATACCAAATTGATTATTCGCACAGCTTCTGATATTTTCCATATATTAAGGTAGCAGCTTGCTACATGAACGCCTTTAGCAAACCGGATATACGAATTGTTTTATTCATACATTTTTAGATTTTATGTGAAATATCTCCTAAAATGATTAATAGAAGACGAACATTTTAGACTTCTTTTGGCACATAGCTCGATGCTTACCATATTATATATATATATATTTTTTATTTTTTTATTTATTACTAGCTGGGGTACCCGACTTCGCTCAGGACAACATTCGAGAGTGTTCTGCGATGTTCCCCAATGATGTTCTCGATTAACTATTCCCGAACATTCTACAATATATCAAAATGTTCCGGGATGATCTGGAATGTTGTGGAATGCTTTCGAATACTTTTTTTATAATACATATTGATTAAAATTAAGATTATCGAACCTTTAAAACTTTCCAGAACCTTCTAGACTGACCACCACACTTCGCCACTCTTTTGTAAAAGCTTCTAGAACTTTCTCCTTCCAAAATTTTCTTAAGCATTTGCCAACCATCCAGAACCTTCAAGGCTCGCCGACATACTCCGCCACTCCTTCCAGAACTTTCTACAGCTTTATCAAACCTTCTAGAACTTTCCGGAAGACTGTTCTTGAAATTTCTGAGGGCTAAACTTCCAGCCCTTATATCTTCAAAAGCACGCCCTTTAGGTAAAAACGGCAACCCTCATCCTGGAAGGGGGATAGATATCTACTACACCATAAATTCCCTTCATCGTACCGGGATTCGTTTCTGAGTTTTTGCGGGCCGCACGTTTTTTTGAACTTTCTTTTATAATATATATTGATTAATTAAATTAATTTACAATTGTGATATACTATACCTAAAGAAACCTAAAAATAAGAAATTTAAAAAAATTTATCAAATTTCTTAAATAAGTACTTTATTCCTCTTCTTAACCACCAGACCGAGCCCGAGCGACGAGCGGCTAGCGGCGAGGCTTATAACTGTTAGTACAAACCTAATGGGCTCTTTAATATTTTTGTTCATGAATGCGCAAAAATATAGTAAAATCAGGATATGTAGGTATGAAATGTTAAAAAAATGTATGTTACATAATATGTACTTATTTCATGAATTGTAGATTTCTGTAATTAAATTTTTTAATATGTTTTACATATTACAGAAAATTATTTATTCCCCACTACTCAGTATGTTCACAAGACCTAAAAAATATAACACAAGTCAACAGCTTTCACGTCATTATAAAACAATTAGGAAAACATTGCGTTTAATGCGAGGAAAACAGATTCCAAATGTAAGTACCTCACAGAATGGAGAATCCATTATCACAATTGGTTTCTTGGTAAATCGGTTTCACCGGTAATAAATCATTTTAGGTGAAATGAAAATTGAAATTGGGTAGGGGTAAATAGAATCATACAAATAACTCGTCTCAACGTGGCCGAACCACCTTTTGAAAATGGCCTTGAACGCCGATACAGCTGCCACAATAATGAAAAAACTAAAATAGTTGTTATTGAATATAATTTTACATTAATTAAAAAAAAAATTATTGAATGCAGCTCTACGAATTAAAAAAAAAAACAATTAAAAATTGATCATACTGTTTGAATTCATCGTGCAATGATTTATTTATGAAATAAAACGCATATTTTTAAAAGGTATTTATTGAATTATGTACAATTCATTCAAATCCTTTACTTATGGATATTTAATACATTTCTCAGAGCACAGAATAGGTGCGGCAAGCGGTGTACCTTATCGAAAAAAAAAAAACGAATGTATCGCCCTACCCTTACACAACACATTGGATAAATAATAATAAATCTAGATAATAAAAGGGAGAGTTCTGATATGCTTAGAATCCAACCCTGCTACTTCTCCAAAGAAATCAACTTTACCATCAGAAAACCTTGTACCGCCATCTATGGACAAAAACATGAAACAAAACAAGCTAGCTAAGATACAAACCTCCTACATGACTTAGCGGAGACCCAGCGAAGCTTCAATTACTAAAAGGGATAGATGTCACTGACTATGCAGATCCTGGGAGATCTGATATTAATTTTTAAGAATTGGTATAATTATTTACCACCCTGTGATTTTCGTAGCAGTCAATCATTATTTAGAGCCATATTTTTTTTTATGTGAATACTGCACAAGACTCCCTACTGTCTGAAGCCAGTGGGACCCAGGATTATTTAAGGGTGACCTGGCCAAAAAATTTAGAGGCGGAGATCTCTCTTAGTATTTTTTAAAAAGGAAACCTTTAAAATATTTTAAACACAGACATCATGCGATAGCACCGCAGGTAAACATTTTTCTACATTTGGGGTACTGATCCTTAAAATCCCATCCTTTTAATCATCCTAAAATATTAAAGAACATGTTAAAACCACTTCATTTTAGTTTATTATTTATCGCGAAACCCTTTTGTATTTTGTAAAACAAAAGGAAAACCGTTAAATATTTTGATTATTAGCAACCAGAAATTTGATTGAATTGATGTATATGTTTCCGAATTAAGGTCAATTCACATCTTCCAGCACCGCACAGTGCAGGGCAGTACAGTGCAGACACAACAACATTAGTTGCTTACATTATCTATGAACACATTCATATTGCAGCATACATTAGCGTAACGTATCCGCGCAAGCATGGGCCAGCACTGTTCTAGGCCCAAGATTGTCGACTAGAATATTTTGACAATGCTGGTGGCTGCTAGTGACATACGGTTACCACTACCATCTTGGAATCGCTACCAGCTGGTGTCAAAAGAAGCAGATCCTGCTAAAACCAAGAAGATGGACAACGAAAAATTGATAGAAATTGTCAGGGAGTATAGGTTATAAAATAATAATAAATACGGGAATAGCGTTATAACATCCTTAAACATGTTGTGGCGCACGATGACGTTCAGTTGATAGCCGTAATCGCATCCGTGCTGTGCTGCACGGTGTAATGTAAATACTCGCCTCTATGCCGTTCCTTCACAGCACTGTTATGCACTGCACTGTCCTGTAGATGTGAATTGACATTTACAGTTGTTTAGTCAGTACCAGTGGAAGTACACAAAAAAAAACACTATAAGTGGTTTGGCAGTAATTTATAAAGGTAATAATTAAAAAAACTTGTCTTATGCAAACTTTTTTTTTATTTTGTCGAAACTATGTTAAGGTGACATCTATGTAGAGTTTATCAAAGTATTATATTTTTATTACAATTATAGGTAAAGCAGAAATCTACCTGTGATATTCTACTTTTTATTTTTCACACTTTTTATAATAATAATTTCTTACATTATTTTAGCCATTGCATATATAGAGTACAAATTATAACGAAATTTAAAACACATATATAATATAGCAAATATATTTATATTTTCTTGTCGAATAATGGCTAAACTATTCGCGAATAGATTTAATTTTACATACATAACAGTTTTATAAAATATTCAAACTTCCTGTATTTTATTTCAGTATTTTGTCCATTGGTTTACCATAAATGGTAGTTCCTACGCTAAAATACTTTAAAAGATCTAAGGACACGCGATAAACACAACATAAATATGATATTTTTAGTATAAGTACATAACAATAATATAATCAAACTAATTATTTGGTTAAAATATCAAGTATTACATTGTAGCCACCTGCTTCTTCTGGGATCTAATCGGGAACAACCCCTACGCATCAAGTGGAATCATCACGTTGTGGTCACCATTATGGAAATCCATGATTATTTTATGGAATTAACGTACGTGAATTATGTTTTGATGGATTCCTATAAGTTGCGCGTATAAATGTTTAATATAACGGAAATCAAAGGAGCGTTCACTGTGTTAGAACCTGTATTTGTATAACTGTTATAAAAGCTTATGATTAAATCTCCACAATATAAATTATAACACGATAAAACAAATAATATGAATTGAATACGGAACAAATAGAGATAAACAAGCCGATCAACAGGAAGAGATTGAATCTATTGAGGAAAGCAGGCAACTATATAGGATATATGTAGATGGCGCTACTATCGCCGTGCTTCATGTGATTGACGGCTGTCGAAATAGTAATCATTGTTGACCAGTTCAGCAGGTTGAAGCAGGTAGCTGCATAGCAATGCATTCCAGTATTTTGATTGTGGTGACAAGATGGATATTTTCTCAGCAAACTGATAAAATCTCAGAGCCAGCGGAAGTGTAGAGAATACCTAATGAAAATAATTTTTCATTCGCTAGCAATATTAACTCTGAACTTTGGCAACACCAGCGGCTAGCCTCACGGCCGCTAGCCTGCAGCTCATGACTCACGACATTTCGACAATCTCCGGGCTTCGCATAACATGGTACCCTCCCCGCTATCTAAAATCTTGTATTTCCGTGATTATATTTACATATAAATGGTGTAGTTATTAATAGCATTAGGAACGCCCTCACAGATGGCGTTAATTTAAACATTTGAAAAAAAAAACACTTTTAACACTTGATGCTTTTAAATATTGAGATGAATTGTTTGTTGGTGGGTGTACATACAGAATATGAAATGGAATAATCTGTTTTGAAAAGGAAATTTTATTTACAGGTCTTCCACACTAGTAACCATTTTATAATAGTGATAGAGTAACACAAATTTTTATGTAACTTTATTTAATGTGCATACTGCAGAAAATCTACATAACTGCTGCCTACTAATCGGGGCCAGTGGGACTACGGCACCCCTAATTGGGGTATATTTTGAGGCAGAACAGAGTGGGGACATGTGGAAGAAGGCGAGAAAGAAGGGGTGGGGAAGAAGAACGTGAAGAAGAAAAAGGCGGGGAAGAAGAAGGTGGGGAAGAAGAAGGCGGAGAAGAAGAATGTCGGGAAGAATAAAGTGGGGAAGAACAAGGTGTGGAAGAAAAATGTCGGAATTAAAAGGTGGGGAAGAAGTTGGAGAAGAAGGAGTGAAGATGAAGGCAGAGAAAATAAAGTGAGGATTAAGAAGGTGGAGTTGAATAAGGTGGGGAAAAAGAGGTGGAGAAGAATAAGGTGGGGAAGAAGAATTTCAGGAAAAATAAAGAGGGAAATAACAAGGTGTGGAAGAAGAATGTGGGGAATGAAAGGTGGGGAAGAAGGTGGAGAAGAAGAAGGAGTGATGAAAAAGGTGAAGAAATATAAAGTGGGAAAGAAGAAGGTGGGGATGAATAAGGTGGGGAAGAAGAAGGTGGGGGAAGAAGTAAGTGGGAGAAGAAGAAGGTGGGGAGGGATAAGGTGAAGAACAATAAGGTGGGAAAAAAAGAAGATGTGGAAGAAGAAGCAGATGAAGAAGATGGGGAATTGCCTGGCTATTGAGATACAGTCACCAATCAAATGCCATTCCTAGGAACATTTCAACTCTAAGTGGTTTTTTTTAAGCTGTGCCATATTGATGTATGCGAAATAACAAATCTAATAAAAGGAATAAAGGAGAAGTTAATCCAATAACTTTACTGAAGCACTAGATTAGATGTATTTAGAGAACATGATCCAATAGGTAGCGTTCAGCACGGAGAAGAGCAGCGGGAAGAAGACCCGGGAGAAGCGGTCGATGTTCAGCGCCCGCGCCCGGCGCGTGTAGGCGGAAGCGCCCTTCTTCTTCGGCTTCTTGGGCTTGGGCGGGGGCTGGTTGAACGGCGCGTTCTCCTTAAACACCAACCCATCATTAATGTCGCTAATTCTCGGTCAATCGGACCAAACGGATGATTCAAAGGAACCGCCCAAAAAGTGTCGAAGCAATTCTTAATATGGTTATATTACATATTTTGTTGTTTGTACACTACATAAGAAAGGCGGACAGGTTTTTTTTTTTACGGTACCTCCACACGGAGACCCTGTGTGGAGTTACCGTGGAGTTATAGATCTTTGAGGATGCTGTGTGGAAGGTGAACTTGGGTCTTGAAGAGATCCATGTTGTAGGATGGAGGAAACACAGAGGCCGGCAGATCATTCCACAGCCGAGCTGTTGAACACAGGAACGAGTCATAAAAGCGACCCGTTCTCATGTGATAAATGTCGACTGTGTGCAAATGTTGGGCACGCGTTTGGCGTGTTTCCCGACTATGCACCGGTGCCGAAGGGATCAATGACACTAGTTCCTCAGAGCATCTTCCATTAAAATACCGGTAAAACAAGTTACAAAACAGGTTACAGAGGCAGCTGTATGCATGCACATGTCAATATAAAGAAGAGTGTCTGTGTGTTTGTTTTCTTTACAAATCTACAGTTTTATTTCGAGTTTGGTGAAATTTTGCACACTTTACCTTCAAAACATGAGGAACGTCACCATCTACATGAGATTTTAAAACCACTCCCATCCCCCTTTCCCACCCCTTATCAAGACGATCAGAATACGAGGAAAATTACTGGGGATAGGGGTAGGAGTAGGGGTAGGCAGTGGCGGCTGATTTTAGAATTACCTAGTTGCAGTAATTATCCCGCGATATCAAGTGAAAACATATCAATAAATCACAATGACATCCGATATACGAGTAATATACGACAAATTAACCGATATGATAGCTACGTTGCCACCTCTCTTTTATACAAGGATTAATCATGAGAAACACAAAGAACGAACAACGGAACTCTCCATGGAAGAATCATATTACTCATTTACACTGATAAATAATTTGAGGAGACTACATTTGCGAACACGGCTCGTTACCAAAAATAATTTTAGCAAATAATTAACTGTTTACAAGCGGGAAACTGATACGTAACTGGTATGTCACATTTGGAAACGATTTTGTTTTACAACTTTTTTTTTTTTTGAGCTTTCGTTTTCGAGTAAATCGAGTCTGAAGTTAGCATTTTTGGGTTAAATTTGAAAAAAATCGGTCGCTACGGAGTTATCATCACCTGTTCACTGTATTTTTAAATGTGTCGAAACGTAGAACTGGCTCTTAAGGCCCCGCATTGATCTCTCGAGAATTTAGATTTAGGCAAGAGGTCTGTCTAGCACCGGCTCTGAATCCCGACTGACCGCTGTTGAAAGGCAGATTCGAAAGATAGAAAGAGCGCACTAATGTGAAGCGCGTTTAGAATAAATGGACATAAGTGAGAATTCTAAAAATATTAATAAAACACAACATATTTAAGATAGATCAAAAATCTCAAGACGAATGTCTTAAGTAACATTTAAAAATTTAGAGATTATCTTAAAAAAAAAAAAAAAAATTTTAAGTGCATAAAACATCCAGTTTTTAAGGGATATTTATTTGTAATATATCCATACAAATTCTGTTTTGCTGGGCCTTAAAGTATTTTAGCCGTTTAGTTGTCGAAAAAAAGGATAAAGTGAAAACAAAAGATTGAAATACTTCGATAGATTTCCTTTTGGTTCTGTATAATCTCTATGTGATATAAATTCACCAGTTTCACGCTTGTACCACTAGTTATGTTTAGATCAATGCGAGTAAGAAATTGACTGTTGGGATGAACCATTTTTGCAACTTAAAAATATGATCCATAAAAATGTAACGGTTTCCATTAACCCGTCGAGTCTTTTTGGGAGATATTTCTCCCAGCCCGAAACGGACTCATAAAAGTCATGTTATCTCATTTTGTACTATAGTGAGGTATGTGATTTAAACTGTGTTAAAAAGAGAAAAAACACGCATTTTATTGCCATTTAAAAGTTTACCATGCTTTTTAAAGAAAAATTGTCATTTATTATTATGGTTAACCCCTCGAGTCAAGAACCATGTGACCTAAAAACTGTCCTCCTACATACATACATCTTCTTCCCCTTTTCCTACTCGGGCTGGGGACCCATCGCATCGACAAGACACCTCCAGGCGTCTCTGACCTGTACTACGTCACCGCCATTAGTCCATAGTGTGTCCAGCCTCGCCTCGCACAGCCTCTGGAGTTAATTCTCCCACCTTTGTCTGGGGCGGCACACTGGACTAGCACTCGGAATTTTCATCTAAATTCAACCTTCTGGCATTCTTAACACGTGCCCAAACCACCTCAGTTGTGACTTTTCTATGAAGAGTAATAGCGGTTCGATGTTTAGCTCCTCCCGGATCATCGAGCTTCTTATTCGATCCCATCCTGTGACTCCCGCAACTCCTCTCAAAAATCTCATTTCGGTAGCTTGGACCCTGGAACGTGTTCGTTCGTTCAACATCCAGATCTGGTGACCATAAGGAAGGGTGGGGCGATACACTGATTTGTGCACTGCCAACTTTGTCTCGATACTTAGCTCAGTTTTCCTTATCACTGAGCTGTAAAGAGGACACAGCACACCGTTTGCCGCACCTATCTTACGGTCAATTTCTCCGTCTTGACGGCCATCGCTTAAGAATTCGAACCCAAGGTATTTAAATTCGTCAACATGTTTCAACTGTGCCCCGTTAACGGAGATGTTACAGTGAGTTTGGACTCTTCTGTAACCATAATTTCTTTTTTCCGTGCACTAGCTTTACTCCTATTTGATATAATGATGAAATCGGCATTTGAAACTTAATTCATTTGAAATGAGTCGGATTCTAAAATTTCAAGGTTTTCTGCATGGGAACGAACGACACAGCTTTGAATATGCAAGTAAAAAAATCCATAAAACGACAAAGTTAATTTTTCATCTACTTATAGGGCGATTTTATAATTTGCACGGCGACGGCATAATAGGGAAGCAACATGCATGGGTTTGTATGATGACGCTTTTAATTTACCGTCCGCGGAAACGGCTTGCTGTGCCGTAGCCGTTGGACACCTAGCTCCCCGTAAAGCCGTCACGGCAGTTGTGATAGTGTAGTTTGTAGTTACAAAGATAATTTTGCGACATCCATAATATGCGAAGCCTCTCTTGCGTGGTGACGGTGTTTATTGTTGATTCTTTCGTGGGCACTGCACAAATGCCGTTCATGACCACGATGTAAATTATAAAAGCGCCCATTGTGTATTGAGCCGTGTTTGCAAATAAAGCCCTCATTTCAAAGTTATTACATTATCAAAAGACTGGAATGAACTGTTACAAACAAAAGTCTATATATATTTGGAGAACATGATCCAATAGGTGAGGTTCAGGACAGAGAAGAGCAGCGGGAAGAAGACCCTGGAAAAGCGGTCAATGTTGAGCGCCCAGCGTCTGCGCGTGTGGAACGGCACGCCTTTCTTCTTTGGCTTCTTGGGCTTTGGCGGCGGCCGATTCAGGAACAGCGCGTTCTCCTTGAACACGACGAACCCGACATTAGAACTTTGAAACTGGAAAAAACTGAACCCAAGGAAACTGATGCGTATTGAAATTAAAACTTAAAAATAAACTGGTGCATATTGGATTAAAAACTAACACCGTCAGATGGCAGCATCATCATTGAAAAGCGGGTGTTTGAAAAGGATGGCTTTATTTTTTGTAAATACCACACAAACTTTATTCACTGTTTGAAGTGTGTGTGTGTGTGTGTTTGTTTGTTTTACATTAACTCAATACAGGAGGCACTGGGAGAATTTAATTCCCTCAGGGTCTATCTAGGTCATGTGTAATTATTTTGTGGCGTCATTATTAATGTAATTTATAAGAAGAACTTTGTTTACATCACTGATTTTAATATACAAATGTGTTTCAGAAGGAAAGCTTCCCTCATCAGGGAAAACAATATACTAAATATTAATGACAAGTATAGACAAATAATGAGTGATAAAAGTGGGTAAGTAATTTATTAAAAATGTAAAAATAATTGAAAAAATATTAATATTATTATAAAATATTAAATAATTAATTTATTTTAGAAATAAAGATAAAAACATTGCATAAAAAATAAATCAGTATTTGTCCATTTGTTTATTATTATACTTGTCAATAAATTTGAGTGTTTTCTTTATCCTGATGAGTGAAGCTTTGCTTCTGAAACATGTAGATATTTATATATTAAAAACATTGGTGTAAACAAAATTCTTGTTATTAATTGTAAGAAAATTTAATGACTATTCACCTTCGGTGGTTCTGGAGGGGGTGGTTTGGGGGCGTCCGAGTCTCCCAGGACTACGTTCACCAGGCAGTACTCCATCAGCGCCATAAACACGAATCTAAATAACAGTATTAGGTATTAGTAAACTTACTTAGTCTATATTAACTTACTTATTTATATCTATATATTATACAGTGCCATTTTACATAATACGTTTTTTTTAAGTATAATAAAGGTGCTTTGTATGGTGCTTTATAATGTGGAGTGTAAGGCAGGTTTGAAGAGGTTATACTGTGAATGAAGTGTTGTTTTTTTTAGACAGCAGTGATATTGTCAGCTTAATTAAATTTAATATTCCAACTAGAACTATTCGATCTAAAATTTTATTCAATTGTAACAATAATTTCAAGAAAGAAACATTGAAAAATTCTCTTGTACCTAGACTTCACGCAGAAGGTAATACATTTTCAGACATACTAGATATGTTCAACTGCTCGGAATACAAATACAAACAGAGGATTATTGCATAAATCCTCAACAGTTATTAATATACTCGTATGTGTATAGAGTATAAGAATCAGTGAATGTGAGGTATGTTTTGAATATTCGCCTCTGTAGCTAATTACTTGGAATGGTACTTATACTATGTTATTCCTGTATTTGTTAGTTATTTTATCTATATACCTACTGTGACTAATATGTAACTAAATATGTTAAAGACCATATAGGGCGTAAATAATATAATATGCATCGTGACCACTTCACTAGGAGAACCTGTGATGAGGTGTTCACGTGGATGTGTTAAATGTGGTACAAGTATTGATGTGTATTGATCAGTTTTGTTTTAATGTTTTAGTTTTGCTATATAAATGTAAATTGGTTATAGAATTTGAAGAGAAATACATTTTTTGTTTTTGTTTTGGTTACAGTAGGCAAATCCTTTAAAAAATAATAAACTTATAGATACTTAATTAATAACGTAATTATAGATACTTTCGACTAAGTTTGGTAATATTAAAGTATAAGGTACGGAAAAGGAGAGAAGGGACTATTAAGTAAGCATAGTATTTTATGTATTGGATTGCATTTTGTTTGGTTTTATCATGTTTTGAATAACATGAATATCTTGTTTTAGATCCGGGCTGTGACATATTTTTTGAGATTAATTGTAGATATTATATTTACAATTAGTAGTTGTTTCAGAGTGGTGGACATGCAATTATAAAGTTTAATTGCTTAATACTTTAGTGTTTTTGCTCGTGTTTTGTGAGGTGGGTGTTATAGGGATATTCGGGGTTTTATTTGTTGAGGATCTGATTTTTATTATGATTTGAAGTCACATTGGTATATGAAGTTTGTGTTGGAAGAACTGGTTGGTTGAACTTAATTTTTTGTATAATCATCGCTCTCACATATGGCGTAAAATTCAATATTTTAGGAAAAAACACTTTTAGCATGTAATGCTTTTAAATATTGAGATTAATTATTGTTTGTTGGCGGGTGAACATTGTACATACGGAATGTGAACAGGAATAAATTTGAAAGCTGAATTCCTGCAAAAAACTAACAAATATACCGTGTTAAGTATTATGCCATGACTACGCGATCGCCCAACCTCCCAACTCGAACGTTTGGGCGATTGTGTAGAGGGGCTGTTCGTACGCGTTGGGCCAACGTTGTCTCGAGTTCGGCGAGTTGACCCCCGATCGCTCCGGTGGCGAACTAGTTGGCCCAACCTTCAAACTAGTTGGCCAAACTCGCACGACCCGCCCTCCACACATTGGCCGTTCAGTAGGCAGGCGATCCCGACGGAAGTGATGCGCGAAGAATAAAAGATGACTGAACCACGTTTATATTGACTCAAATTTCCAACTAACCCCCAAATAAATGCCCAAATATGCATTATGCACACTACGCAAATAATAATAATAATTGGATCATTTGTATAGCGCCATTTTCAATGAAAAATCAACTCAATGGCGAAATGCTAGTGGTTATATTTTTTTGCGCTGTAATCTGACTAAGGCTGTGCGTAAAAATAAAATACTGAGCTGAAACAGGCGCAACAGCTATCGGCAAGCGGTGGGGGCTATAACATTGAAATTTTGTCATATTTTTCTAACATTTTGAAAGACAAAACGTGTAACAAGATATTTTTTAATTGTGACGTTCTATAAACAAAGGCTGGGCGACATGGTGATTTCCAATAATTATTATCTCACGGATTTATTATTATTTATTTCCAGTATTATGGGTACTTAATGAGAATTAATATTATAAATTTCAGTAGATTTTCTATGAATATCGGTAAATTGATAGATTTTAGGTAAAATGGCATCATTAGTTTGGAGTTCGTAGTTGGAACGTTGGCCGATCGTGTAGTTGCCCAATTTATAGTCACTATACGATTGTGTAGTCGCAGCATTACAATTCTTGAAAGAATTGAGCTAAACCTGTAATGAAAATTTATTCCATTACATATTCCGAGTGTACATCCGCCAATAAACAATTATTCATCTCAATATTTAAAAGCATTATATGGTAAAACTCGCAAGACAAATAATACATAGAGATGCCCTAACACATATCAAAATAAGGGGAGTGAGGAGCGAGCTAGGCGGGCTAACAATGTAAGTAAAACAGCAAATAAGTAAATGATTTAGCTTTAAAAGGTATTTAGTTTGACTCTTTCATAAATATTTTGTAATTTGTTACCGCAGTCAAAATCACGCAAAACAAACGTTGACGGCGGTGAACTAAGCAAGTGCCAAAATGGGTGTGACGTGACCTTTGCCTCCATCCGCGAAATAATACATTAATGTTTCAAACAAAACTTAATTTTGGATTTGAGGCCAAAATACTCATGTTTTACATTATGAAATATTGGCCATTACACAAATTAATTTTTCGCGATTTTAGAGGCACCTTTAACAATTATTTAGGGGCTAACGATGATGTGAAAAAAAAATTTACCCCACCTGCTTTGAAAATATAATGAAATATAAAACAGAAAATTTAAAAAATATTAAAATAAGCATTATGGTCGACTTTAAATTAAATTAAAAACGACCAATTTACGGTGGAACACAAATTTTCCGCACTTAGTTTAAAATAACGACCCGAAAAAAGTTTTTTTTTTAAATTTTTTGGTTTTATGTTTTTATTTACATAATCGTATTTATATTTCAAACACGATAATTTTTTATAAAAATACGGAAATATAGCAAATAATTTTCTAAGTTGCCTCTAAAATTATGATTTTTTTACATAATTTAAAACAAAAATAAATAAAATATTTATAATCCGTACTAGATATTTAATAAACCTTAAATTAAAAAATGTATCATTCCGTTTGGATGGGTATTTTAGCCTCAAATCCAAAATTAAGTTTTGTATGAAACAGGCAGCGCAGCCGTTCCTCTTAGGGCAAAATTGATATTCTGACGTCAGTGAGAAGTTTTTTTTTTTAATATTGAAATTACCGCCACCTATCCAAAAAAAAAAACTTTTTTGATGTAGACATATTTTGTGTCAGTGAGGAGAAAGAGAGATTCAAAGGAGAAATCACTTTAAAAAAATACATGAAGATGAAGGTTCCATTATGAACCAACGCAGGTATGAATCGGTAGACTTTTTAAAGGCAATATAAAGTTATTAAAAGTACGAAAAAAAGCTGATCTAATCAAACCTAAAAAAAGGAAAAAAGCTTAATTAGGTTAGGTTTTCGGGCTAGTATGTTTTCGTACTTTCAATGACTTTATATCACTTTTAAAAAGTGTGTTCAATTCATATGTGCGTTGAATTATTCAGTCACCAAACATGAAAACAGAAACAATTTTTTAATAAATATGTTAATTTAGCTCTGGTATTATTGGGGTTTGAGGGATACTCTCCATCTATGATGCGGCTCGCTGCCCCATTGGGCTACAGCCAGAACATTATAATACTTACACTGTGCAGACGGACATGAAAGCGTCCACCGCCTTGAGGTAGGAGACGGGCGGCAGTGAAGCCTGGGACTTGGCATGCTGAGTGGACAGCGTCAGGAGCGAGGTGACGCCCAGGGTGACTCGTGCCGGAGCCGCTTCCGGCTTTATCCAGAAGGAAACCCACTGGAACAGAACAGTCATTCATTAAATGATTCCCAGAACATCATTACGGCGCTAGATCCCAGGGTGGGATTTGACCTGTCTCACAAAATGATGTACACTGGACATGGGAGAAATTAAATGAATAAATTCAATGTCATGAAATATTCCTTATTCTTACTCATTATTGATTCCTTCGGCCTGCATCCGTATTTCCAATGCGCGGCACAATAATTACGGCATGGTTACTATGGGCGGCGCCGCAAAGTCGCCGGAGATATTGTCGTGTTGTGCAGGACTCCGTCTAACGTACAGTATCCCGCGCCATAATCCATAAAAACTCGTAGGTGACTGTTCTTCCGCAGCCCACTTATTCCCCAGTACGTAAACCACCTCAAATCACACAGTAATTAATGTCGAGTTCATCCGTATTCGCTATCGCAGTCTATATTCCCAAATTTAAAGAATTAAGAAATATATTCTGAAATCAGTTGTGACGACGTAGTCACTACGTCTTTGGTCCGTCGATATTGAGCCTGTCCGCACTAAGTCAAGTCACTCACAGCAAGACACTTGTCGCAAGTTCCTAAATCATTTCTCAGTGACCGCGGCGAATCCGTTCGTCTTTAGTTCCTGAACGGCCAAGCCATCGGTCGGTTTCAGTATTCGAGCGAGAATTTCCGAAGTGACCAGCAGAGTGCATCGATGTTATACTTTGTCGATGGTAGGAACGGTAGGGTGTCATGATAACAATATTATAGTGATTGTTTTCGTATTTACTTTATTTTAAAATGTGTTATTTCCAACACTAGCGCAATTTGCAATCCGAAAAAATAACCCCATTTTTTATTTATTTTAACTGCATAATTAATTTTTTTTTCTTACGATATTCTCAGTAAATAACAGCTGTCATTACGTTACTGTGGAGATATTTAAGGCTCGCTCGACCACTGTATTATTCATCACAATTATAATCAGTGTTAACATCCACAGTGTTCTTATCTAACGAGTAACAATCACACATCCACGTCAAGATTTTCTCCACACAGTCCAAGATTTACAACTTTGGGCAGATCGAAGACTTACTGGCGCAGACAGGGACTATGGCATCCCCAATTGGAGTAATATGTCATGAGGCTGGAGGGAGTGGGGAGGGCAAGAAGATGAGGGAGAGAAAGATTGGAAACTACCTGGTTATTCATATCTAGTCACCAAACACAATTAAAGGCATTTGAAACAATGTTTCGATTCTGAATGAAAATTTTCGATAGTGAGAGTTCCACTCTGGAACATATTATTTTTTTGAATTAATTGCGAAACAACACAAATTATTGAATAAAATTTACTTGCTCACGCCGGGATTTGAACCTTGCTTCATTCACGTTCATAGATCAAATCATGTGAAGAAATAGTGGAAAACATGGTAAAGAAAGTAGCTGCATCTCAATGGCCTCGAAACTTGTACAGTTATACTAGTTTTTAGATATTTTTTTTAATACTAGAACTTGTAGACATGCTGCTTATGGCAGCTTTACATGACTATTCTCTTTTTTTTGTTATTGTGGAAATTATTGGATTTGTTTTATAATAAAAATAACAAATAAATAAATACGAACTGTTTTGTTAAACAAACACTTGACATGACCCAAGCTTAGATGGCTCGATCACATAGAGCGGATGAAAGAAGCCGGGAGTGTCAGGAGAATACATGAGGTGAAAGTGAATGATTGAAGAAGACGAGAACGATCGAGGAAGACATGGCACGACCGAGTGAATTAAACACTTTAAGTCAGGTCATGTCAAGTGTCTGAATATCCAAGTGCAACCACGAGCTATGCTATAATATCAATTGTTGCAAGAGTGGCAATAACAAGGTTTGTAAAACTGAGACATCTCCGCTGGACAGAACATATAGTAAGGATGGAAGACAGCCGAACACCAAAGAGGCTTCTCACTTAAAAAATTAAGGAGTTTTGGGAGGTCTAAGCCGAGTGACCGAGGTGTGCAGGCATCGACCAACAATATCTCGACAAAGCACATAGATCTTAAAATTGACGCCCGAACCAAGATAAATTAATTTCCGAAAACGTTTTTCTAAAAGAAAGTACATTATCTCGTAGTCAAAAGATCGCAAGAAGCATTGCTCGTTACCCTCTGTTGGTCTACATGAATCAAATTTGTCTCACAGTAAGTTTACATCAACAAAATGGTTGACTTTATCGAGATCATTTTCAAATACAAAATTGAGACATTAAGAGATATTTTAGATGGGAGTTATTGCGGACTTTATTATTGACAATTTAATCAGCAATATGAATATTTAACAAAATACGTACTTCACAGATCGTTTTGTTTCCGAGCTGTACATGATGTTGGGTTTTTAAGTTTCAACTTCAAACTTATGACGGTAACGGGTGCCTTTCTGGCTTCCCATGACATGACCAAATTACATAATGCGATTTCTCTGTGTTATTTTGTAGCGATGCGTGCTAGTCTTTTGTGGCGAGGCAACGAAACTCTATGGGAGTTGTATTATGAAATTACTCATAGGTGGACCCAATTCGTCTTGCGAATTTGTATGACACGCCAAATCTAGTAGTTCATCTATCGATGTGTGGAGGCCAATACCGTAGCCTTGGGATAATAAAACTGGAGGAAACAGGAGGAATGGAGCCGGACTCTGAGAGTTGCGACTTATGACGCTGATGATGAATATACGTACAGACATGATGACGATGAGGCACGTGGGAATGTAGGTGTTGAACAGGTGGTATCCAAGGCGCCTCTTCAGCACAAAAATCACTTCAAGGCACGTGAAATTTCCTGCAAATAGACATAATAATTTTATCATTATTGTCAAGTCGAAATAATGGCAAGTTTTAAATGAGAAATACCCAAACACCGTCATCCAAACAAGCACTTTGTCTTTTATTGAGACTTTGTTCACAATCAGAAACGAGGAGAATTATAACAGCCAGGAGCGCAATTCCCATTATTTTTAAGGAAGATTCATTAACTTTTTCCGTAGGGTTAAAACCTTCTTGCTTAATTCAGGTTCTGGGTTAATCCGGATTCACTCGTTCCGAACTCACTCTCAAAGAACGGCAAAGGTTTTGGATCGGAGTCAGAAACGAAAGGCGTCCCTATTCATTAGTGTAATGTGAACGATTTTTGATTCCGGAACGGTGGACCTATGCGGACCGAAAGGAACGAAGACCGAGTCCGAGGATTCGAGTCCATGTGGCTAAACTTGAAATTGGAACCTAGTTTTTAAAATAAGTGGAATAACCCACCTCTTCGGTCGACACAAATTCAAATGCCACTTTTAGAACTAGAGACAAAAAAGGTCATTACTATCTAATGAGGTAGGCACCTTTTTATAAAACGTGATTCTTCGTTAAAAGGCTCATTTATTTATTTAAAAATAAAATAAAAATGAAGTAAATTGACTTATAATATAATGCAATTGTTTTTAAAAGTAGTGGTTCAAAATCTTATGTCACTTGAAGATATTTCATCAATTTGTGTTTTCAAATAATCTTTTAACAACCTATTTATGATATTTTTACTATGTCTCATCGGAATTCTACAGTTAATCAAGAAGTATTTAAGCCTAATGAAAAAGATAAGGAATCTTCCTTAAAAATAACGGGTATAGGCCTCCTGGACAGCTATCAGAACATAGGTGGTACATGTAATAAATCGTTTTCCAAATAGCATTTAATAATTACGATTTCAGAATATCATTTCGAGATTTGTCGGAAGCGTTCAAATATCTTAATTCTTCAGAAAATTTGTTATATTTTGTGTAGGCGATGTATTCCAATGATTTCAGTCCGTATATTATAGAGTGTATTTTTGATATGTGTAGTTTGTAGTGTTGTCGTGTATTATATTGTTGAACGTCGTGGATACAGTTAAGTTTTATATTCGTGTGAGGATGGCACTGTATCATATTTAAAATAGTGTTATCCCATGGCTAGGAATAATCGTAAACGAGTGGGAAAAAACGACACGTAGAACCCTGTTTTGAATTATAATCTCATTTAAAGAAATTCATATATTACACTATATACATGCTACACAGAATACAAACTACGGATTGATACAAGCACCTAATATAAGGTATTTCTACTTAGGAACCATCTCTCCGGCTTTCTGACTCTTTTAATGTTGCTTGGAAACATGTTGAATATTTTAGTCACGTTATACTCCAGGGTTCGCTGTCCGTATTTATTAATATATTTTGGTACAAGCACCCCTTCTCTGAGAACCTAGTATTGTGGTTTTGTTCCACTTTCCTCTTATATTCAGAGTCCGATATATGCTGAATCAATATTCTATCATACCCTTCTTGCTTCATTCACATTCATACATCGTCTCATACATTCTCTTCTGTTATTCTGACTTCTGACGTGGCCCCATTAAAGTATTTGATTTATTTGTTCGTGCCATGTCTTCCTCGGGCGTCCTCGGCTTCTCCTTCGATTCACATTCGCGTCATATATTCTCCTTACACTCCTTTCTTCGTTCATTCGCTCTACATGTCCAAACCATCTAAGCTTCCCTTTCTTAATCTTACGTATTTCGCTTACATCTGCCTTGAATTCTTTACGAATCTAAATGCATCGTTATCGGAAGGATTCGGGCTACATCGACAGCGCTTCATCCCCCTTCGTATTTCACGTGCGGGACTTTTTAGCCTGATTTCGGTAGGAACGTTGACTTTATTTATATACCTCTATGGTTTAAACTCGAATCCATTACAACACCTACCTCCTATTGACTATTATTCTGCCATCCCAATATCATGGTAAAACCTTAATGTAAAGGGTCACTATACCATAGCGTTGATCCCATCTGAGCCTGTGCACGTGTGTTAAATTCAACGGACACACGATCGGAACATCCGTTCATAGTTAATGTTGGCTTCATGAGAACGGGTCGTATTGCCACTCGTTTTTGTGTAAATCGGATCGTATGTGGGACGAGCTACCGGTATCTATCTTTCCTCCTGCATTAATCCGGGCCTCTTCCTAACAAATCCCTTCCTACAGCCCCCTTCTTCAACCGCCTTACGACATTTCCCAACCGGTAGGGATATAGTTCCCCTGTATGCGCTATACACAGATTGCTTCTTGCGTGATAGAAAGACGAATGTGTAGGGTCCTAAATAATTCGCGTTATTTTGTTGAAAATCGCGTTATTTTTGGAAAAAAGTGGTGTTATATTTCAGCATGGCGGTCGATTTTGCAGCATTTTTTTACATGACAGCTGTGTTTCAATTTTTGACATGACAGATGCGTCTCAATTTTTGACAACACCAGCTGCATTTCAATTTTTGACATGACAACTTTTTTTTTTTTTTTAATATGAATACCTCACAAGAGTCCCAACTGCTCCCAACCGTCTGGAGCCAGTGAGACTATGACATTACCAATTGGGGAATGTTGTGAGGCTGAAGGTATTGGGGAGGGGAAGGAGAAGGAGAAGAGGAAGGTGGGGAAAAGGGGAAATACCTGGCTATTCAGATCTGGTCACCAAACACGGCTAAAAAGCCATTTCAAGCAACGTTTCAATTCTGAATGGTGGTCTTTTACCAGGGCGATACTGAGAGTATCTTCCACTCGGGAACGTGCGCAAATATACCATATATTATTTTTAAATTAATTAATTGTGAAACAACACAAATTAATTAAATAAAAATTACTAGCGCACGCCGGGATTTGAACCCGCGACCTTCGGATTCGTAGTCGAGAGCCTTACCCCTCGACCATGGAGGCCGTTTCAATTTTTGAGATGACAGCTGCGTTTCAATTTTTGACATTACAGCTGCATTTTAAATTTTGACATGACAGTTGCGTTTCACTTTTTGACATGACAGCTGCATTTCAATTTTTTAAAATATGGAAATTCGCGCAGATTTCCCGAAATTCGCGTGAAATTTGCATAAATCGCGATAAAATAACGAATTTCGCATTATCGCGGACGGCAAATTTTCCGGTCTCTACAAATGTGTTGTTGGTTGGTAAAGAAAAGCAGAGGTAACCCAAATACGAGATTTGAAGATTGGGTGCAGGCATGGTGCTTCTGACGAGTGGTACCTAGTATACTGACCAGTGGAGTAGACCTGTGTGCAGTCAGCGGTCCGGTTCTGCACCAGCTGCAGCTGGGGCAGCTCTATGTTCTCGTCCACCACCAGTGGCACGTCTGGGTCCCAATGGAACACCATGTCATCCGTGGTGTGGGACACTGAAACGAACAACACAACTTGTAAATTCTTAAGGCGCTTGTAAATGTATTATTAAACTTGCACATTGCAGGAAATATTTCTGAAAGCTTTATCCGGGCTGGTCTCGCCATATGTATACCTCTGTCCTGCCCTTGCCCCTATCCCTACTCCTACCCCTACACCTACCCCTACCCCTACCCCTACCCCTACCCCTACCCCTACCCATACCCCTATCCCTACCACTACCACTACCACTACCACTACCCCTACCCCAACGCGTATCCTCTCCCCCATTATATATTATATTACACTATACGAGTATTCGTAAATGCTGCCGCATTTAATACCAGAGGAGCCTCTAACGTTGACTTATGTATATTTACGGAATCTGATGTTATGAATGCCATAAGACACATGAAGAACTCGCACTCTATCGGCCCCGACTTCGTTTCCGTATTCTTTATTAAAGAGTGCGCTGAATTCCTTAAAGCACCTTTAACTTTTATATTTAATCTAGCTATTAGTACCTCCACTTTTCCAGAATTATGGAAAATTTCAAAAATATGTCCTATTTTTAAAAATGGTTCCAAAAAGTCAATCGAGAATTATAGACCTGTTGCCATACTCTCAGCTCCTGCTAAACTATTTGAAAAACTAATCCATAAATTCATTGTACCTCAAATAGACGCATATATTATCCCCGAACAGCATGGTTTCAGAAAAGGAAGATCTACGGAAACCAATCTGATGGTTTTCACTGACTATGTTGCTAGGTCCCTAGATAGTGGATACCAAGTAGACTGTTCGTATAATGATTTCTCCAAAGCCTTTGATACCGTGAATCACGATATCTTACTAACAAAACTTGCCCAAATGGGTTTCTCCCTACGTATGCTAAAGTTTTTTAGAAGTTATCTCAAAAACCGGAAGCAATTTGTCACACACGGAATTTTTCAATCCGCTGATTTTCTTGTTTTTCTGGGGTCCCCCAAGGGTCAATCCTAGGGCCTCTTCTCTTCTCTATTTTCATTAATGACATTGCAAAAGTCATCCGTTTTTCTCGCTTTCTCCTTTTCGCTGACGATCTCAAATTATTTCTACTAATTAGAAATATTTTAGATTGCCTACGTCTTCAAGCTGACATTGATAACATCTCTGAATGGAGCCTACGAAATCAGCTTCATTTCAATATCTCAAAATGCGTAGTCCTGTCTTTCACCAGAGCATTTAGTCTCACCTACCACAGATATACTATGCTCAGTCATAATCTCAAACGTGTTTCTACTATAAAGGATCTTGGAATCGTGTATGAAAGTAAACTTACGTTTCGTGTTCATATCGAAGGGGTATGTCAATCTGCATTAAAAATGTTAGGATTTGTCATTCGGACCGTGAGGGTTTTTCGGGATACTCGTACTCTTAGAATATTATACTTCTCTTTAGTCCGTAGTAGGCTGGAGAGTGGGTCGGCTATTTGGAATCCTCACGAGACGGGGTGCTCCCTCATGTTAGAGAGGGTTCAGAAAAAGTTTTTGAGATTTCTTTACATGAGGGAGTACGGACTCTATCCGTGGCTTTATCCAACTAACTTTCTTCTGGGCATGCTTGGATTTCACTCCCTTGCAGCTCAGAAGAGAGGGGTATGCCGCTACCCACTTTTTTAGACTACTGCGAGGCTCCATAGAGAATTCAGCTATTTTAGAACGCATAAGTCTTTATGTTCCTGATGACTATCTAAGACAGCGTCGTCATAGATTATTCTATCTTCCTACCTGTAAAACCAACCTGCCAATGGTTCTCCCGGTGGGGAGAAGTATATTGCTCCTGGACAAAATCTCACAGGATATCGACATATTTTGCGTCAGTGAGGAAAGATTCAAAAGGGAAATTCTATTGATTCTTGAAAGAATCTCTTCTCATTGACGCGATCTTCACCACTGCCTGAATTTATTTAAATATTTCTGAATTTATTTTTTTATTTTTAGTATATTTCTTTTTCCTTGTACATTGTTTTACAAATATTAAATAAGTACCTGTAATTTCTCTTACGTATTAAATATAACATGTTTGTAATTGTATTAGAAATTAAATAAAAACATTATTATTATTATTATATTACTGAAACATTGCCGAAAGCACGGCGACGCATTAATTAAAGAATTCACTATACTACAATCATATTAATCTTCATGGTAGTACCATGCAGATTTGAATGGAAGTCGGTATGCCCGCGACTTAATACCTTTTGGTTCTATCCCCGAGCCTGTCTCTCTTACACTGCCTGAATTTTTATATTGCCATTCCATTTAATCGAAATAAAACGACGATTAAGTATTCTTTTAAATTAGAAATTTAAGGCCAGACAGTCTTTTGGATCATAAACCCACATCACATTTCCTATGTTCTTCTTTATTCTGTGGTTGGAAGGTAGATTGATAGATATTGGGATGTATCACCCTTCCCACGCCAATCCCAATACCATTCTCGTTATCCCTTCTGTAGTAAACAGAAAACCCCAAGCGTTTAGTCCATTTGACAACCCAAAAACTGGATGAATTATGCTTCCATGCCCTTTGAATCGAATTATCTTTCTCTCTGCTATATTTTCCGTATGATACAATTAATACATAATTTTCACAGCACATTAATCCACCCTCAAACGCATCTGCAATCCTTTTCACTTCATTTTCCACCTGACTGCATTTACCTTTGTAATTATGTTTTCGCTCCAGTAATCCATCTCAGTAGGCCTGAACCTAATATATTCGTAACAGGTATACGTATTATAATACCGCCATACATCGGATATATCGATACTGGCTCCATAGATATTAGCGTTCTAAATATCGATATACGATATACCAATACTGAATATCAGAAATCACGTATTCAATAAATATCGCCTACATATTCGTAACGGCCGGATCGGTTGCGTTATTGACCGATCTCGATATATTCGATACAAGTATCATCTCAAGTATTCATCGTTATACGATATTGACAGATACAAGGTACCTATCCATATCGTATCGGGCAAGTTCCAAGTTGAAACGCGTTCTGCCCGCCGCCATACTCGCGTGCAGGCGTAGGTACATTATATTATATTGACATTATTTTTGACAGATACATTAGAAATTGACGATTTAAAAGTAATTATGAGATTTGATAAAATAAACAATCCTGTTTTCGGTGATTAATCTATAATAATAATGGATGATTTATACAGCACCGTTTTTTATATAAAATCACCTCAGAGCACTACTTTTGATTCCGAAAAAAGCACGTTTTCAGTTTCTGACATTATACTACATTTAATTGGAGTGTTAATGTTTAACGTGAAAGTGAATGGTAGGAGAAGTCGGTGACTCCCGAGGATGGCATCGCACGATCAAGTGAACCAATTAATTGAGTCGGATCATGTCAAGAGTCAGAATAACAGGAGAAAATTTATGAATGAGAATGTTAGAAGAAGTAGGTGACACCCATGGATGACATGGCACGATCAAGTGAACCAATTAATTGAATCGGATCATGTCAAGCGTCAGAATAAGAGAAGAACATGTATGAATGAGAATGGTAGATGAAGTCGGTGACGCCCAAGGATGACATAGCACGATCAAGTGAACCAATTAATTGAGTCGGATCATGTCAAGAGTCAGAACAACAAAAATATGTATGAATAAGAATGGTAGAAGAAGTCGGTGACGCTCAAGGATGACATGGCACGATCAAGTGAACCAATTAATTTAGTCGGATCATATCGAGAGTCAGAACAACAAAAAATATGTATGAATAAGAATGGTAGAAGAAGTCGGTTACGCCCGAGGAAGACATGGCACGATCAAGTGAACCAATTAATTGAGTCGGATCATGTCAAGCGTCAGAATAACAGAAGAATATGTATGAATGAGAATGGTTGAAGAAGTCGGTGACGCCCATGGATGACATGGCATGATCAAATGAACAAATTAATTGAGTCGTATCATATCAAGAGTCAGAACAACAGAAGAATATGCATGAATGAGAAAGTCATAAAATGTCGGTGACGCCCGAGGAAGACATGGCACGATCAATTGAACCAATTACTTGAGTCGGGTCATGTCAAAAGTCAGAACAATAGAAGAGTTTGTATGAATAAGAAAACGAGTTTGTATATTTATAGAAAAAGTCGATGACGCCTGAGGAAGACATAACACAATCAAATGAACCAAATACTTAAGTTGGGCCACGTCAATAGTCAGAATAACAGAATAATCTGTATAAGACAATACATGAATGTGAATTAAGCAAGAAGTATGTGCCAAGACCGAGTTGTTTGGCGGTCTATCCTCTTTGCATAATCCTACAGTGAAACGGTTCAATGGTTACTTTGATTAAAAACTTTATTTTCGTTGCAAAAATTATAAAGCCACTAAAAATGACCTATCACAAGTATTATCCGTGAACACAATATTTGAATTCTTTATTTTATACTGTCATCGAGGAAAGAAGAATTCAAAAAATACTGAAGCAACCATACCGAAAAGCTCGTCCTTTGTCGATCTGTATCCGCGTGGGGGAAAACCCGATTTCTGGACTTAGTTCTTGACAATTTCGTATTTTATTGTCAGAGGCCACAGATGATCCAACAGTGATAATTTTTTGGTAATCCCCGTATCTGGGATATTTTATTACACCAAAATCATTATATTTGGATCAATACATCCATCATAAATCATAACTTCATATTGTGTAACACACTCGAACAATTGAAATATGTACACAATGTCTCAATGAATTTTCGTTGTATTTTTAATTTAGTATTATCTAAGCGCACAAACAAATATGGACAAAGAACTTAAGATCAGTTAATTTCTAGGTGTTTAAATATGTCACCTGCTGAAATAAAAAAAATCTATTAAAACTAAACAGTTATTAAATATCATGTGTTGAAAACTTTGTTAACTTCTGTATTGGATAATTGGGAAATATTATTTTTTTACGATTTTATGTTGTCATTTGTTTTTAAAAATATATTTAAGTATTAATATTAATTTTATATATAATTCTTATATGTTTTTATTTTATTTTATGTAGATACTTAACCTTGGGTATAAATTTACTATAAGGTTTTGAATAACAAGCTCCCGTTAGACAAACTACTAAAAAGTAGTTTATCGGGAGTTTTTGCCTTATGTTTTTGTAAAATGTTTTAAATTACAAAATAAAAAAAAAGGATCATGTAACTTTCATTAGGTACACGGTATATCTATGGGTACACTACTTACTGTAAAATGTATAGAAAAAATGAACTTTTAAAAAAAATCCCCACGAACACCCCCCCCCCCCATGTAAACATTTAGTAGGCGTACCTAATATTTGGGAACGGTAAAAATAACGTAATACCGGCAAACGAATATATCAAGTATGGGTAATATCGCAAAAGAACAGGTATGACTCAGTCCTATCCATCTGTCAAAATCAAGTCTTTTGATTTTGGTAGAACATCCATAGATGTAATTTATAATTAGATACGACACTAAACGTCCAAAGTCGATCCAGTCAAGTGAAGTCCATGGGTCTGCACTAATGTATAGAGATGATTGATACCTAAAATAGGTTGTTACAGTTAGAGCAGTGGGGGGGGGGGAAGAGAAACGTTCCTTTTGATATTTTTCGTATCCTGGGCAGGGCTCAAGAAATTTTGAAAAAAATACCTGTTCCTCAAAAATTCTTATTCTGAAAACTGAAAATATTCCGAAACGAACCGGTTCCAAAAATAGCCGGTTCGTTTCGGAATAAAAAGGGCCTTGAGGGAAATAATTTCTCCCACGGCCTATATTATCTTTAGGGATGCTGTATGAAGGGTCTTTTAGAGGATAAGAAGGAGTGAAACTAGGTCTTGAAGAGACCCATGTTGTAGGAGGGAGGAAACATAGTTCACAGCCGAGCTGTTGAACACAAGAACGAGTCACATTTGTCACATGAGAAGCGACCGGTTCTCATGTGACAAGTGTCAACCGCGTGCAAATGTTGGGCGCGTGTTTCCCTACTGTGTAATAACGCTAGTTTCTCAGACCATCTTCTATTAAAATACCGGTAAAACAAGGACAGCATTCCTACCTGACGTCTGTGCTCCAAAGATTGCAATCCGTTTGTTAAGATAGGCGAATCTATCAAACGGACCGCTCGTTTCTACAGAGAGCAAGGCTTTTTTTTCAGACATTTTGGGACTCCCGACCAGAGGTTGCTGCCAAATTCTACAGTGGGGTGCACTTGCGATTTGTATAGGATCAGCAGTCGTGCACTATCTGCAGTATCTGCGGGCTCTGTACAGCACGACCAGCTTCTGAGAGGCTAACGTTACTCTGGCTAGTTGGACAGCCAAAGTGTTCTTACTGTAAAATATTTATGTACGAGTATATATTAAATAAATAAATAAAAATTGTATTCTAGGGTTAAAAACGAGGTAATAACATTTATCTTCCAATTTTCTTCAAAAGGGAAGATACCACATACTTACCTACTTTGAAAAGAACGTTGTGTTAGGCATTTTCTATCGGGTATGTTGAATAATATTTTCACTACAGTACATCACTGATATTCCTAATGTATTTTTTCCCCATAAGAGCAAACAAAATTTACCTCAGAAAAACCCTAGAATCGGAGATCCTACCACCTTAATATGCACAACGATGGAAAATATAAATATGTTTTGCTTGTCTCACCCCAGTTCAATCTCCCGGAGGTGTCAAGAATTTGTTTGCGTCGCTTTCTAACTATATTTACAAAATCCGTAAAATAAACTTTCACAACCGACAGCGCAGACAATGTTTGTTTTACGTTTGAATTAAAAAACGCGGCCGCCCGGCTATATTAAAAAATGTCATAGTCTCGTCACTACGAAATGTAATAAATAAAATTGTATTTTTCGTCATGATTTTTTGCTTTTTCGTTAAAAAATTCCGCCCTCTGTGCAAAACAGGGAACATTTTATAAGTTGACTTAATTTACGGTTTTTTGTTTTCGTTTTAAATTATTATTGAAATTTTTTTATGGCGCAGTTTAGCAAATGATATCACATGTTCACAGATGGCGCGAATTTAAATATTTTAGATAGAAACACTTTTAGCAGATGCTTTTAAATATTGTTAATTAATTGAATTAGTAGTTGGCGGGTGTAAATACGAAATATGAAATAGAATAAATTTTTGTTTAGGGTTATATCTAAATTAATTTTTTGTTTTTTTTTTTTCTTCATATTAGTATATTTTGAAATAGTGGGTAGGGTGGGGCGGGGCTAGAAACTCTAACTGATAATTTTGTTTTTTCAACTTATTAAGATAGTTTCATTATCTGACTTTATAATGATATCCATGAAATGACATAATACATTGATCTTATGCAAAATATTTAAATTTTCACTTAGAGAGGGAAATGGTTCAATTTACCCCATATACGAGACTAGTTGAACCACGCGAAGGGGCTTGTTGAACAATATGTTGTCAAATATTTATTATCATTCGCACTCACGGTTTAAACAGTATGGGTTACTAAAATAAATTTATTGAATTAATTAAAGAATACAGAATTAGGTACCTGATAGTTTGATTTTGTATATGAAAAAAGGTATAATGGAAAAGGTTACAAGTAAGTTTTCTTAGAATAGTACTAGATGTGTACTTTTCGTGTGCCCACTTTAGACAGACGTGACAACGAATCTACTATTTACCTGGTAATCTCTTTGAATAAATCTCATCACGCATGAGGCAAGCATATTCTTCAGAAGTGTCGAATGATGAGTCTGACAAAGTGAGGACTTTTTTTCTTAATTTCTTTCTTTTTTGACTTATCTGTTTCTGTCTTTCGCCTTTTTTTCGCCTTGGGGAAGAGAATTCTTGTCAGGAGAGTCAGTTAAAATAGCTGCTCTTCTTTCTTGCTGTTGTTGGTATTGGAACAATTTTTTTCTTTTCCTGCTGTTGGTGTAGCGTGTACAGCTGAGGCTAATGGAATGAAAATCTCTGGTGATTCTACTTGTAACGTATTTTCAGATATGACTTCCGGGCGACCAGTAACATAGGATGGGGCGAAATCACTACAGTCTTTGCCAGTCATTTTATTAGTTATCTAAGCACCAGGCATTTTTAATTTGTGTTCGACGGCGCAATCATAAACTAAACGACGGACATTCCTTTGTGCTAACCTGAAAAATATTTCTGATAGTTGAAGCAAGTATTTGTTAATTTCTTTTGCTTGTTCTGCAGGTAATACTTATCGCAGAGGTAATACATATCCCATTGTCGCAGTCTCTCTTTGGTCTTTAGATTTAGTGATAAATCTCATAAATTTGTTTTGTTTTACATCATACTGATTGGCTGCAGACCGGATACTCTGTTTGATTTACGTATACTATAACAGATTGTACTCGTATAACAGATTCTGCCACTTTTATCAATTAATCCAGGGAGACAGAATCAAGTTCCATCTTTCTTTTTGTAGGCACGCATATACAAAGTTTAAAAAATCGGTAATATTAATATTTTAAAGTGCAAAACAAATACGTTTTGTAAGGAATTTAAATGGGGCGAGTTTAACCGAATGGTTCAACTTTCGCCACCCATGTTTTATTAAACATTTCATTGGATTACTCGTATACCACTAAATGTACTACAATTTTACTGTTGAAATAATAATTAAAAATTGACTTACCTTGAATTAGTGCCTTTGTTCCTTCGTATATATTTTCAAAAGAGTAGTCGAACGTTTATTTTTACTTTCACAAAAAAAATTTCCGTGCACACGGAATGAACGTCTTGCGTCGACTGAATGCTTGTCGTCGCGGTCCCTCCACTTCTAGATTGCAGATTTCTAAAACATGTTCGGCACTCATCGTAAGTCTTTTGGCTCCGAAGATATTTGCGTAGTACAACAAGCCCCGTGGTTCAACTAGCCCCGCCCAACCCTATATAAAAATACAAGAGAGTATAATAAAATTTATAAATATTCAATTAAAAAAATCCAACAACGACAAAGCCTGTCACATTTATACTGTTGAAGTGAAAGTTTTAAATATGAACGTAAAATTGTAATTTAAATATACAATGTAAATTTTAAGTTTATTTATGCGTAAAATTTTAATACGTATTTAATTACATAAAATTAACGTTCGAGAAACTTACAAAAATATTGCATGTGTTATATCACTTAAGATATACACTTGATTGTGTGCATATTCAAGCAGCGCGACAATAGCCGCCACCTAACTACAAGAATTCGTGCGCAGCGTGGAATATGCTACCTAACGGAAAAGATTCTAATCGAGGCAACTAAATTACAACTTAACGGTAACTCACTGCTGGCCAAACGCGGACAGTGACTGAACCTCTAACTTTGACGGCCTCCATGGTCGAGGGGTAAGACTCTCGACTACGAATCCGAAGGTCGATAGTTCAAATCCCTGCGTGCGCAAGTAAATTTTATTTAATTAATTTGTGCTGTTTCACAATTAATTCATTTAACAATAATATACAATATATTTGCACACGTTCCAGAGTTGAAGATACTCTCAATATCGCCCTTGTCGAATGTCCCCTTCATCAGTTTCCCTATGCCACATCCGTGTTGAACCAAGTGACTCCCGATGCCGTCGACTGGCTGAATAACCTCAGCATCCCACTATGACCTCCACCAACTCTCCTCCACCATACGAAGAAGAAAAAAAAGATCACTTATCACAAATCGATACGAATATTTCACGCTTCTAGAGATTTATCTGTTCAGTGGTAGAACTTAAAACCCAACTTCGAATTCAACACCTTCTTTGCCGTACTCTTCACATAATTATTTTGGGAAAACCATGGAGGGAATTGTAAACGGTGAGGGTGGATTTTATTTTTACTTTTCTGAGGATTAAAAAATTCCACAAATGAGGCCCTTGACCGCTGTTCGTCTCATTATATTTCTGTGTCACCTTTAAGACGGGGGCGACGAAAAATGCTAGCTGGAGCATTATTCAACAAAATCGCATTTTTTCCTTGTTTAAAAATGCCTGTAAGGGTTTTTTTTTTAATTTACAAAAGACATCAGCGAAATGCTCGTTTTGAATTTTAAATATTGTTCGATCATACTTTAAAGAGCTTTTGCCACATGAAAAGGTTACACGAAGTATAGTCTGACATTTACAAATAGATAAATATTGGAGGCGCTGCTATCGTTTAAAAGGTTTTTAAATGGCAACACAAAGATGGCTCATAGGAAAATCAAAGTAAGTGCATTTTTTACTTTAACCAAACGATATTAAAACAAATAGTGGTACTTCACGAAAGCAGATGATTCTACATCACATTTTAAGACAATTTTATTATTTAACGCTTTGCACGGAAGACAATTACACGGAAAATTCAATTTTTTTGTATTATTGAAATTTATATATCGAAATTACCAAGTTTCCAGAGTGGAAGATACTCTCAGTATCGCCCTGGTGATGGACGACCATTCAGAATTGAAACGTTGCTTGAAATGGCTTTTAGCGGTGTTTGGTGACCAGATCTGAATAGCCAGGTATTTCCCCACCTTCCTCTGCCACTTCTCCTTTCCCTCCCCAATACCATCAGCCACTCAACATACCCCAATAAGGGATGCCATAGTCTCACTGGCCCCAGACGGTTGGGAGCAGTTGGGACTCTTGTGCGGTATTCATATTAAAAAAAGTATTAGATGTTAGATAAATAAATTTAAAAAATTTAAAAAAAATCAATCTCACAGATCAACAAAATAAATTAAAGAAAAACGAATTATGATGTTTTGAATTGTTTCTTTAAAACGAACGGTCAAAAACTGTTGTTAAAAAAAAAATGAATGCAAGAAACAAAATTTCAGAGACATAGTTAGCAGCATCGTAATGGAAAAAACTATTTCCACTTTATTAATTGTCTGCATTTTATTGTCAAACTATAGGAGATTTTACACTTCAAGGTGTACAAAAAAAAATATATATGTGTAAGGTATCTTTTATTGGCTTGATAATAATTATTTTTGATAGCCTTATAAAAACAAAATCATTACCAAATTTTCCAGATAAATCTAAAAACAACTTGTGTTCTGCTCGCAGTATTTAATTAAAGCAACTGTAATATTTCTAGACAATTAATTTTCAAACCAACACCAGACAACAATTTACTTGAATTTCATCACCTAATAGCTATGTCACACGCAGCCAGTAGTAAAATCAGTGATACGTGGTAACTAAATCGTTTAGTTAGTTTTAAGTCGCTGTCCGCGTGTGGACAGTGCGTTAAGTGTTAAGCAGTAAGTTACCGTTAAGTAACAATTTCGTTAACTATATTATAGAAATTTGAATACCGCTCAAGAGTCCCAACTGCTCTCAACCGTCTGGAGCCAGTGAGGTATGTTGAGACCATGGCATCCCCTATTGAGGTATGTTGTGAAGCTGAAATTAGTGAGGAAGGAGAGGAAATGGGGGAGAGGAAGGTCGGAAAGTACCTGGCTATTCAGATCTGATGAATAATGTTCTTTCACCAGGGCGATACTGAAATTATCTACCAATCTGGAACGTGCCGCAAATATACTTTATGTCATTTTTAATTAATTTATTGTGGAACAACACATACCATATTAATTAAATAAAACTTAATTGAGCACGCCGAGATTGAACACGCGAACTCTGAATTTGTAGTCGAGACCCTTACCCCTCGACCGCGGAGGCCGTCGAGTACCTACGCTGCGTAAACAGCCTTGTAGTTAGGTGAGGGCATAAAGGGAGTTATAATTTTTCTAAATACAGTAAATAGTAAAATAGTAACTGCAGTATCATGCAATGTGCAGTGTTTTCTAATATTGTCTCCTGTGCGTGCAAAATAACGTGTTAATCTGGAGTGACCTGCCAGGTAAATATGTTTCTGTATCTGTTTGTGCATAAGATAAACCCTGGTAAGTAATATTTATACAGCGCCATTGATGAAATTTCTCACAAAAATGGCGCTATCTAATCATCCAATTATTAGTATTGATTTAGTTACCACTTGTCACTGTATTTGCTGGTTACGTGTAACCTAAGCATTACCCACTTCAAATCTAAATAACCGAGGGTTTCCTGATCTTCCCATTACCAATTTCCCCTCCCTATTAACATCCTTCAACCTCACATACCTCCACAAATTGAGGTTGCCATAATCCAATTGGCTCAGAACAGTCGAACCAACGAAATCCATACTAATCTGATGTAATCGATCGCAACAGTGAACGGATTGTTTAACAGTGTAACCCAGAGATTCCCAACGTGGGTGATATCGCCCCCCCAGGGGCTGCAAGGGGGCGGTGAAGGGCTGAAATGGGGGGCGAGAGCAATAAAATTATTTTTAATACTTTTTCTTTATTAATTTTAATTTGTCTTAGATACGTAGTTGAAAGAATCGTGCAACAAAATTAAATTATTCAGTTGACTTATAAAAGGATTAATAGTATTTTTGTCAATTTCTTTACGATATTATAACACTTAACCTGGTTTCTCGGCACCTTTTCTTCGCTTTAATTTTTTTTAAGTGAGTATCTCACAAGAGTCTCAACTGCTCCCAACCGTCTGGAGCCAGTGAAACCTTGACATCCCGAATTGGAGTATGTTGTGATGCTGAAGACAGTAGGGAAGGGAAGGAATGGGGAAGAAGAATGTGGGGAAGTACCTGGCTATTCAGATCTAGTCACCAAACACGGCTCAAGCCATTTAAAGAAACATTTCGAACTTTGTATTATTTTTAATGAATAAATTGTGAAATAACACCAATTAATCAATAAAATTTATTTACGTACGCCGGGATTGGAACCCGCGACCTCCGAACCGACGATCATAACCGCTCAACCACGGAGGCCATCCTGTATTGTAGGTTATTCAGTATTGTTGAACAGGTGAACAATAATATACTACATAATGTAATATGTAAAATACGCACATAAATATTGATCAATAGAAAAAGCTATCATAATGTCGAAACAGGGGCCATGCAAAGATCGTGTCGGGGTTATTATCTCGCAGTCACTGTGTATAAATTTAGATTTAGTCGCATTGTCGAGTAAGAAGAAACGAGGGGGGCGATGATGAAAAATATAGTCAAAAATGGGCGGTGAGTCAAATAAGGCTGGGAACCTCTGGCGTAACCCAATCTGACAGCTATTATAGGCCAAATAGACAACAACGAAATAAATAAAAATGGATTCTTAGAAATGGTAACATTTCTACGTTACGGAATAAAGAAAACAAGAGATGAAATTCGAATACATTTAGGTAGCATTATTCCGAAACCAATGTTCATCGTGTACACATTTTTTTAAAACGTGAATACAGGCACAACTGAACGATACAGGACTGTCCGAAGCCATTGGGACTATGACGTCTCCAATCGGGGTATTTGTGAATCTAAAGAGCGTGGAAGGTTAAGTTTTAAGTTAAGACAGGTGTGAAGGACATACATGTAAAAAAAATACAGAATATCAGTTTAAAATACGAAATGGCGTATTAAGGGGCAGCACTCAAAAATGGCCCTAAACATCACTTTTCAGGTTGCTAACTCAAGTAATACCACAAATGATGTATCTGTAAATTCTATACAGGTCGTTTTTAAAATTTACATGGTTTCAAACGACAAATATCTCCGGAGTGCAATCTTTAAATTCTATGAAGTACATACCAAAATGTCTGAAAATAGGTGCAGTTTGAAAACCAGTGAAAGCAATTTTGAACGTTTTACCTAAGATTCCGGTTGTATTTCATAAATAATTTAAAAGTGTGAGAATTATTGTCTTTCGAAACCTTTTACTAACTAACCATCCCGCCGTTTCACTGCAGGGGTAGGCAGAGAGGACGGACCGCCAAACAACTAGATCTTGACATACACTTGTTGCTTCATTAAGATTCATACATTCTCTTCTGTTATACCACTTTTGACGGCCTCCATGGTCAAGGGGTGAGGCTCTCGACCACGAATCGGAAGGTCGCGGGTTCAAATCCCGGCGTGCGCAACTAAATTTTATTTAATTAATTTGTGCTGTTTCACAATTAATTAATTAAAAAATAATGTATAGTATATTTGCGCACGTTCCAGAGTGAAAGATACTCTCAGTATCGCCCTGGTGAAAGACCACCATTCAGAATTGAAACGTTGCTTGAAATGGCTTTTAGCCGTGTTTGGTGACCAGATCTGAATACCCAGGCATTTCCCCACCTTCCGCTCCCCTTCTCCTTCCCCTCCCCTATACCTTCAGTCTCACAACATTTCCCAATTGGGGATGCCATAGTCTCACTAGCTCCAGATGGTTGGGAGCAGTTGAGACTCTTGTGCGGTATTCATGTAAAAAAAAATACCGACTGTCATGGACCTGATTGATTCACTTGATCGTGTCGTGTCTTCCTCAGGCGTCCCTGGCTTCTTCTTCCATTCGAATTCGCGTCATATCCTTGCACTCCTTTCTTCGTTCATTAGATCTACATGCGCAAACTATCTTAGCATCCAAACTTGCATTATTCACGATTATCTACATTTTTCATACCATACACGGTTTTACCACACATTCCCAGCCTCGGAGATCTCATTTCTACGAAATTCAGTCTATTTCATCCTTCCTCTGGTTGTTCCATACCTCACTACCATACATCAGCGTTGGTATCACCATTCCATTGTGGACTGCTAGGTTCAGTTCTTTGGACATTGTTTTATTAGCGAAACCCTATACATTTTCCTAATTGCCTGTATTGAATTTACAGATAAATCAGTCATAGAATTTTTTGGGTTGGCAACTTGCAAAGTGTGTATTTTTGTGTGTTAATTATTATATTCTGTAAACTATTCGTTCTTTTTGTGTTTTTTCCTAGTCCTCCTTACTAGAGAAGCGGACCAGAGTTTAATGTAATGTCATATATTTAGGTGCTGCTATGTCGTTTTTAGTGCAGTTTTAAAGGTTATTTCATTGACCTCTTTCAGCCAGACTTTAATTCTTGACTTGAACTCGTAAAATTTTTCTATTCGTTTTATATCTGGGGAAGGATTTTGTGGAGTTTAGTTGCAAAATATATATGTAGTTCATTTGTCCGAATGTGGTTTTATATAACGTGATTTTTTTTTCTATCAATTTGATTCGATCTAGTGTCATGGATACCTGGTCTAGCGGGGGTTCCGTATTTTTTAAAAGTTTTAATAGTATATTTTTGGCATATATTTGTAGTACATTTAGTAGGTCAAAATTATTGGAAATTTCTATTAAACGCGTTCTTCTGAGTACTTTAAGTATGCTTCCTTTTTTAATTGTATTCAGATTGTCTATGCACTGATGACGCAGATCCCCATCCTATAATTCCATATTCGGTGACCCGACAATTGATCCCCTGACAGTTGGCCCCCCGACAGTTGGCCCCCCAACAGTTGGCCCCCCGACAGTTGATTCCTTCGACAATTGATCCCTCCGACAGTTGGTCCCTCGGACAGTTGATCCTTAAAGCCCTTAAAGAGTATTTCTGTTGTACGTCCTCATTTCTAAAGTAAGAGAGTATATGCGGTTGTGTAGCAAAAATCCAATTTTCAGCATGTTTATATATTAGACATGGATTTAGTACATAAACATTTCATACAAAGTAACTATACTCCATTGGTCACCATGAAACAGGCAGCCGCCTAGTATGGTGATTTAATGTATCTGCTCTACCTATGTAAATGACTTAATTAAATATCGTGTATTTTATAAATAAATAAAATATTAAATTAATATAAAAATCTGTCAGTTTGCAGAATCACATTTCGCCGTGAATCTTTTCTCTCCGATTCCATCTCGATCTGCGCAGATTACCGACAAAAGGATGAAGTGGTGCGAACTCGCCAAGAGGAAAGGAAAGGGGGGGTAGATCTCGAGAGATGCCGCGGTAAGAGGGCGACAAGAGTGGAACGAGTGGAGAGGATTGAGGAAACGAGGGAAAGCGAGAATCAGAGGATTGAGTGTTGACACGATCCACAATCGTTATATCCATGTGCCCGCTTTCGCTATCTGTCTATATTTGGTCTTGTGATGTCGATACTGTCGATTTGCTTGATATTAATACTTAATGGGGTAGAAGTCGAGTTTGTACTTAAGATTCTAATAATGAATATCTCAGACGGCTAATTAAAGCGTGTAACAATCACCAGCGCGTTTTTGGTAATGCTTTGGAAATCGTGTACAACTATGAAGATTTTTTTGTTGGAAATTTGGATGAGAAAACTGCAAAACAATTATATCCGCAGGTATATTATAAAATTTAAAGCGATCCAATTGGCAAAGTTGGAACGAAATCACGTTTTCTCTACGCTGTTAGGATACATTCGGACGATTCAGTTTTAGTGGAAGCGAGTTAAATTGAACGCAAAAAGTTGAACTTGAAATTGAAAGACTTGTTCCAACGTTTCAGTTTAACTCGAACAGATTTTGTTATTCAAGGTGGCGCCAAGTGAAGTGAACGTGCACGAATCTCTCCAATCATTTCTGATATTTTGCATGTAATCTAATATCCTTTTGAGATATGGCATTAGAAGTTACTAAAGGGTATGCAAATCATTTAAGAATTTAGTAATTTAAAATACATAAGCAGGATACAATACGGTAAAAATAAAATCACTAATAACTTTGAGATATTTGGCAACGGGAGATTCATTATGTTAATCATGTTGGTACAGAGCGCCAAAAAATGGTTTATTATATAAACTGTGTAATTAATACTTAATATGTGAAATAATTGGTAGTTGTTTTTGTGTTTAATTCGTATAACTCCATTTAATTATAAAAAAAATATGTAAATCTAATTTAATACTGTTATTATTAAATTAGATTTACAATTAATACTGTTATTATTACGGGTTTCGCTACTACCGTAGCTTCTTCAGGGCAGTATACAATTTGTTGTATACTACAATTTGTTGTATACTGCCCTGAAACCCGGTCGGCAAAAGTATAAATAAAAGTGATGTAAAACAAAGTTATTGTTTTATTTTTTAAATTATAATTTCACACCACCAAGTTACCGCTTCATATGAAAATATGTTATTATTAAGTTATACGAGTATTTTAGTTTTTTTTTATTATTGTGTTAGCTGTGTCGGCGTTCAGAGCCATTTCCAAACTGTGGTTAGGCCACTTATTTATATGATTCTATTTATCCCTACCCATTTTTTTTATGGTGCCTAACATGATGCTGTTTATGGTAGCGTCACGGATATTTTTGATTTCGATTTCAAATACAACAATGGCTTTGTAAAAGATCTAGAAATCTAAATATAATATCGTTCGACAAATTCAGCCATCTTTGTTGTTGTTGAATAATGTTGGTACTATTATTATTGTATTGCCATCGGCAGCGTCGAACTAACAATCGCAAGCGAGTTGAAATAAGGTCGGTTCGTTGTCAACTCGAACGATGATAAAGTTGAAAGCCTATCAACTTCATTCGATCGACTCAAAAGTTGTACAACTCTTTTGAAAACAAGTTCTCACGCTTAACTCGCTTCCACTAAAACTAAACCGACTGAACGCGGCATTAACGATAATGTCGAAATTCGATTTACGCAAAAATTAACATCGAAATATTAAAATATTTCTAAAAAATCTCAGTCAGAGTCTAAAAAATTTAATTTTCCACGTTATACTCGTACAAAAAAGGCAATTAAAAAAGGTTCGTAAACAGAGATTTTACGCTTCAAAGCATTCTCTAGGTTTATAAAAAAACTTCACTAAAAATGCCCTGTTGTAGCAAAGCCATGGTGTGCTCTATTCGCAGTATGTAATTAAATCATTTACAATATTTACAGGTCATCAAATTTTCATTATTGATTTTTTATATTATTTTGATTTGTATAGTTCTAGTTAAAAAGCATTGAAGTATTCTATGAATGTATTTTTGTCTTAAAAAAATCATTATTTTATTTTTATGAAGGGATTCCATTACAATAAACAGAAGTAATTCATTATTCGATGCCCTTTGAGAATGCCCGTTGCGCAATTGAGAATGTGTTGTAGGAGGGAAAATGAAAGGAAAAATAATGAAAAGGGCGGGAAAAGTGGGGAAAACCCTCCGCAGGCGCCAATAATGGGTGGCGGCGACTCGACGAAGCTCTACCAAATACTATGGAAGAATTGCGGGAAGTGTATTTATGTTTTAAAATCTATTTTGGTAACTAAAGAATGTATGAAAACTCATTGAGTCAGGTTCACAATGGGGCGATTAAACGGTTTTACGCCAACCGTGCCGAGTGGTTAAGATCCTTGACTATGGAATCAGAGGTCCCGGGCTCGAAACCCGGCTGGATTAGTTGTAATTTAATTAATGCGTGTTATTTCACACATAATTAAAATTAAAATAAATATTTTTGCTTTTACTTCGTTTTACGTAGAATGGTAGACCCTCGGTAAAACTTTTGGTATCGCCCCGTGGAAGATCAATGTTCAAAATCGAAACGTTGCTAGAAATGGCTTTAGGAATAGCCAGCTATTTCCTTGTTCCTATCGCCTTCCCCTAAAACCTGTTGAAATCCTTTAATATCCTTTCCCATCACCCTTCCCTCATATATGTTGATATCCTTTGGTATCGTCTTCATATCGCCTCTGATATCCTTTCCCATCTCCCTCTCTTCGCATCTGTTGATATACTTTGATTTCGCCTTCCTATCGCCTTTCACATCCTTTCCCTCAAATCTGTTGATATCCTTTGACATCATCTTCCTTTCGCCATCCATATCCTTCTCTATCACCTTTGATATCGTTTCCTATCGCCTTCTTCTCAAATCTTTTGATATCCTTTTATATATTTTCTTATCACCTTCCCCCCCAAAAGTTAATAACCTCGATACACTAACGATATTATATTCAATTTCAACTGTCAAATGCAATTATCATGCTCGCTCAAGTCGATTAATCACTAACATTGTTGCTTAAAGACTTTTATCGTATCGATATTAGCTTTCACGCTAGGGCCCTTGGAAATTATGTTAAACGGTGAACATTTGTAAAAAAAACATTGATTGTAGTTCCTCATTGCGTTTAAAATTAGTTTTTACCGTCTTTCATAATTTTAAACAAACTTCTAATACTATTATATAATCATATATTATCCATAGTACCGGCCATTCTGGGTAGCCCTCTTCAGCCATAGAGCAGGGCAGAAAGTAGATGGTAAAGTAGAGTTGATGACGCGGCGATTTGCCTAAACAAGTGGCACTCCACATCTATTCAGGGTGCTACTTCTATGGTCTGTCAAATAGCATCTATCGCTGCGAGGTTACCTATTAATAAAACTGTTAAAGTAGGTAATTTATGCCGAACTTTACAGTATTTTACTAGGTCATATTCTACAGCTTCACAATAATGTATTCGCAAGTGGTTAAACGAGGAACTAACGAACGAAGCGGTTGGTATTTATTTAAAAGGTTGCGTCTTTAAATCACAATTTTAAGGGGGAGAGGGACGTCGCAGAGGGATTATTTATCAATTCGAAATAATGATAATATTTTCACGTAATACGATAAACATAACGTTGAGAAAAAAATTACATATTTTTTTTTAATTACATAGGCTACTATTTGTCAAAATCAAATCAGAAAAATGACCATACTGACCGTCATACGTATGTTTTACAAAATATCAAAAATGTGAAAATAATTTTAAAAAGTGGAGAAAATAATAGCATTCCTTTCTCGGTACGTTTTTAAAAATAAACTTACCGAAATTAAAAAAAAAAACATTAAGGGTTTATAAAAAAAAAATTAACCGGACGCTTTTTTGAAAATTTCTTCTTGTCGTTTTCAAGAAAAGCCCTCAAAGTGTTTTTTGAGAATATTCAACATTTAAAAATATTTTGGATCTTCGATACTCCGCCTCAGTAGAAAAACACATAATTTATAAGAAAGAAATATACTGTTGGGTTCATAAAAATAAATAACAAAATAATTGCACATGCGGAGGTCCAAAAAAATTCACTTCATTTTTTACTTTATGTAAATCAAAATACGTAAATATGTAAGGGGATCGACGCCATCTTTAATGTTGTTAGTATGATACGATATTTGTCGGAAGCGGCAACTGTAAAATCATCTTATTATTTAACCCAACATATTAACCTAAGAACCTATGCCACTTGTAGATTTGTGGTTTGGGTTTCCGACGACGGCCGGGGCGAATCTAACAATTTTACAAGAATTAAAAAATAAATAAATGAAGTGCATTTTTTTGAACCTCCGCATGTGCAATTATTTTTTATTTATTTTTATGAACCTAACAGTATGTTTATTTTTTTAAAATTATGTATTTTTCTACTGAGGCGGAGTATCGAAGAATTACCATATTTTGTGAAACATTCGTAGGACGGTCAGAGAAGATCGTATTTCTGATTTGATTTTGATAAATGCTTAGCTTGTGTAAACTTTAAAAATTTGTAATAGATCTCTGCAAAGAAATATATGTTAATCCTATTGCATAATAATATTATCATTATTTAGAATTAATAAATAATCCTTCTCCGAATTCCCTCTCCCCTTTACTTGGTAAAAGAACAACTTGGTATGAACGTGTTACTAATAGAGTATAACAACTTGGTATGAACGTGTTACTAATAGAGTATAAAGAATGTAAGAAATAAAATAAAATAGCACAAAACATATTGGTTCGTATTATACTAGTGATAAAAAAAGTAAAACATAACTAAATTCGTTTCTGGGCCAATATAACCTGTGGAATAGAGATTGCAATTCATATCTTTGCGCACTATTTTTTTTAGTAGCTGTAGTCATGTTTATATTTTGGATGATTTTTGTGTTTAATCTTGGCTTTCGCGCCCTTTAATTTTTTTTTGTAAGTTTTGCATATGACGTAATAATATTATCATTATTTTGAATTCATAAATAATCCCTCTGCAACGTACCCCTCATCCTTAAGGTGTTCAGTCGTATATAAATTTGAACATAACCTATATTGGACGTCCAAATAATAATACATAATCATCATCTCCCTTGTAAAACTATGTGATAAATGTATCAATATGTAAAAGCCTTCTGGGCGTGAATAAATAAATAAATAATACGTATTTAGGAAATGGCAGTAATGCTCTTGCGTAATCACATGCAAAAAGTGCGTCACTGCATCAAGGTGACGTATTTTTGGAATTCAGATGACGCATTTAATGACGTCAATGGCAGTTGCCGACGTCACTATCTCTGGGACATACACCAGTGACGTCAACTAAATTATTAAAGACGTCATAACTGACGTATTTCTACCAATCTCAATGACGTCAATCACTGTGTACATACGTCAATTGTTTCATTGAGAAAAAAAATATATAAATAAAGAAGTTATTTTAATAAACGATCATTGTGAAAAACTTATTCGGCTATCATTTACCTATATTTTATACATGTACAAATATCCTGCTGACAGATTAAAGTGTCGATGAATACCGGTGTTTCCCTCCGAAATACAGTATTTGTATGTGTTCCGTACATAACCGATAGAAAAATGAATTTATGTTAGTGTAGCAGATGATTTTTCTACGATTTATAGCTTAGATCGGAGGTTTATACCTTTTTTGGTCCATTATCCAATTTTAAGTATATTTTTCTTTAACATCTTTCATTATGCTGATGCTGAGAGTATCTACCACCTTGGGGACTCAGTACTCTGAGCAATAGCTAAGCACTGGTCTGATTAATGCTTTATATAGATTGGTTTTGGTCCTATTCGGGAGGAGTATTGACTTGAATTGTCCATGGGGAGTACGGACACCGTCATTCTAATGTTAAATCCTGGGAAATGAACTAAATAAAGCAAAAGGTTCCAAGGTAAATAAATTCACACTCTGTTACGTAATCCATATTCATCAACTGAGTGTTGACATCCGAGTTACTAAAAGGTTAGTGAAATCCAATAAAACTATCTACATAAGAAGAATGATATACTAGCTGAAAGAGGTCAATGAAACTGGATAAAATTAAGTAAAAGAGGTACAGAATATCATTTTAAAGAAATTCTTGCTTATGTAGTTGTGTAGACCGATAGTGGTTCAAATTGGTTCAAAATAGTGTCGAATACTCATCCACAGTCCCCTTTTACCCTGCAGAAGTCCTACGATACAGTTCACGTTTACACAAGCAAGATTATCTTTAAGATTATTATATTGCGTGTATATAATAATTGATTCGTAAAGAATGCAGGGCTGATTTAAGCGTAATGAGTAAGATTAGCTAGATTAGATAGTTTGGGCATGTAGAGCGAATAAACGAAGAAAGGAGTGTATGACACGAGTGTAAATGGAAGAAGAAGACATGGCACGATCAAGTGAATCAATACTTGAGTCGGGCCATGTAAGAAGTCGGAATAATAATATGTGAGACGACGTATGAATGTGAATGAAGCAAGAAGTGTATGCCAAGATCGAGTTCTTTGGCGGTCCGTCGTTTCTGACTATCCCTGCGGAGAAACGGCGTGATGGTTAGTTAGTTAGTTATAATAATTGAAAGGAACTCCGGAGATAAATATTAAAAATATATATATAACTAACTAACCATCACGCCGTTTCTCCGCAGGGGTAGGCAGAGAGGACGGACCGCCAAACAACTCGATCTTGGCACACACTTCTTGCTTCATTCACTTTCATACAACGTCTCATACATTCTCTTCTGTTATTCCGACTTCTGACATGGCCCGACTCAAGTATTTGATTCACTTGATCCTGGCGAAATTTACAATTGCATCAGAAACACGCGTTTTACAATCAGCAATAAACACAGTCTAGTCTACCTAAAATCTGTTTAACAATATCTTTAATATGTTTCTAAATAAACACGCAACATTTCCACATAAAATAATAGTTACCTAAAACATTGACAGCTGTCAAATAATTCTCCCCAAGCGGGACGAAAATAGGTGTAACTAATAGAGTAAGTCCTTTCTTACGGAACCATGTGGAAAGACGATCTCTATGTAATCTATACGAAAAATATGTTATTAGTCTCATATCTACTGACGTCAGAATGAATAGACTTGCCGTAAGGTACCATTTCGACGGCTGGAGGCAAAGGTCACATGATACCCATTTTGGCACCAACCTAGTTCACTGCAGTCCACGTTTTTTCGCGTGATTTTAACTGCGGTAAGCAAATTATAAAACCAAATGAATCACTTAAACTTTGTTTTAACCACATTTATTTTACATGCCTACCGGTTTCGGAACAACTATACTGTATACACATTGTCCTGACGATGGAACGGTTGTTCCGAAACCGGTAGGCATGTAAAATAAATGTGGTTAAAACAAAGTTTGAGTGTTTCATTTGATTATAATGGATAACCACACAGTTATAGCTTCATACAATAGTAAATTTTAAAACACTAAGAGTCAAACTGAATACTCGGTAAATATTCGGTTTTTGTAAACAAGCCATTTTATTTATATGCTGGTTTTATTTAAATTGGCGGGACGCCTAGCTCGCCCCCTCATTTCGATTTCTTTCCCTTACGTGTTAGAGCATCTCTATATATTATTTGTTATGTGGTCGTATCTAATTATGCCTATCCATCTATGCTCATAAGCAGTGGCGTGCACAGCTTTTGTAATCAGGGTAGACAGTAGGAAAAACAGCGAATTTATTGATAAACTAAATAATAATAATATCTTTATTGTAATTAAATTTAACTATAATTATAAGACATGTATAATATAATCATGTAATTATACAGTGGTTTATAAAGTAAAATAGAAAATAATATGATAACAGTTATAGTTGAAGTTTCACATAACCCGCCTCACTAGGCTAGCCTGTGTTGAGGCAGTAATTTTGCAAATTATTTTATAATTTTAAAATACCTATGAATATACACTTATATTAAGGTATGCTTCGTAAATCGTTGAATCAGTAATTTCGAATTTGGGTGAGTGCACCGGTAAATGTCCTATCATTACTTTTAATCCATTTTTTTAAACTGTGTTTGAATATTTTTTGTGAATCAGATTTTTTTATGCTAACCGGAAGAATGTTGTAAATTCTTAACGCAAATAAATTACCGTAGACACCACCCCCCATGCAAGTTTTCACTGAGAACGGTTAAGTTGCTGGTCACATCAAATAAATATCCAAATAACCGCTTTATTTATGCATACGAGTATGACAAACAAATTACTGACAATGATTCGAAAGAACGTGATATTTTTTTTCATTTTTCGGTATTAAGTCCTTTTAATTAGTAGATGTACCAATACTACTTAATATATTTGCTGGAATTGCTGAAAAGCACTGCTTTTCAGACACTAACACAAACGAGTCGTCCCTTGAAGCGCATCGCGCACACATTTACGTTTGAATGTATAGAGTCGACCTTTGAATGTGCTGTGTAGGTACATAATTAGTTCGCGACTTTGACACGTTATAATGGTGCGGACAGTGTGGCGCGCACTTCGCTGTGTTTCGTGGTTAGTACTTCGCGTCTATTTTTGAAAGCGAAGATTGATTTCTTGCAATACTTTATACATTTTAATATTATTTTGCATATTTTCATCCAAGCAAGGTGAGGTAAGCAGTGCTTATGTGCCTCTATGGACGGAACGCCTCTGTTCACAAGTACGTACTATAGATTTGATACATCTAGATGGCTATGTAATCTGTTAAATTATTACCATTATCCGACACATATTTATAATTTAGTATAACACGATAGAAACCGTCAAGAAATTACAATATATTATGAGATAGTTTAATACATCTGGGTGGCTGTAATTTAGTCCTTCTCTGTGGCTTACTTGTGGCCCCGTTTCAGGTCTCTGAAGTGGCCCCGGCCGAGTGGCCTCGAGTGTTCATTATTGGGGAAAATCGGCCTGGAGGCTTTGGAGACTTTGGAGAAGGTACCCACTTACGTACCACCTCCTCGCGCTGCGCTCCTGGTTTATCAGGTAGAATGGGGCAACATGGCAAGGGAATATACAGACCGGTTGCTAGCCCAGTGGACATATGCGCAGGTTCCTATCCAGGTATCGCTGGTTTGATCCTCTGCTACTCAAGTCCTCCATTATTGCGCAAGCAAGCATCTAATCAGTGACGGTTTTATCTAATGAGCGTTTGTGCAAAAGAAAAACTCACTTGAATTATAATATTACTACAGTTTGAACAGCGCACCACTACTTCATGGTAAAAAAAAAAAAAAAACACCAATGGGAACACAGCGCGGCCGTCCTTATGTGCGAATACCGGAGCGCACATATGGAGCTAAAAAACCTATGAGATATTTCATACAGCAAAAATACGGCTTCGAACGAGGCCGGAAGGTGTGTCAGAGCAAATATTCGCTATTTCGGAGCGCAGCGATAGGGCAAATATTTGATTTCTTTAAATCGGTGTTTTATCTTTATCATTGACGGTAAAAGTTGGTGGTTCATTTTAATCGAAGCCTTTGCATTATAAGAAATAAATCATTTTTAAATGTTATCCACCTTACTAGTTACATTTGTGGCAAAATAAATCCTGTTACAAATTTGAACTTATGCTTTTTCTAGTACTACCTAATACTTTGTCTTAATTTTTTTCACACCAACTTTTGAAATGAAGTGATTCCAGAATATATAAAATTCGACGAAGAAGAAAAGCTGCTGACGGAAAGCCGAAATTTCTACCCCTTATAATCTCTGTAATGTTGAACTTGCATAATGTTTCATTACGTCTACGAAATCAAATACTCTTAAATGAGAATACCTCCAGCTCCTGACATTTGATGGCAACGCCCTCTAGCCGCCCGAGTTGCACGAATTGTTTTTTTTTCCTTACATTTTAATAGATTTTCGGTGAAATATATCCATAATAAATAATAGATATCGTTAATACCTATTTTGACGTTTATGATATTTAATAACACGGGTAGCTTTGTCAAAATACTGGCACAAACTAAACTAGCGCCTCTAGCGACCGGGGCTGTAGGCTTCCAGACTGTATTGCTATTATAATGATTATTTTATTATCTTTCTAAACAATTTAAGCAGCGAGAAGCGAGGCCTCAAATGTTAATACAACCCTAAACGGCTCTTTTTAAAAAATATATATAAATATATGTAGGTTACCTAATTTTTTTATTTTAGAATTTTAGATTTTTGTAATTAATAATATATTTCACAGAAAATCTATTAAAATGTATGGAAAACCCCAATTCCGCCAACTCACGTCGCTAGGGGCGCTGGTCTATCATGTTGCGATCTCAATGTATGGTAAATGTCGAAAGCTGGGCGTATTATTATACTACTATGGTATTGGACGTAATAGATCAAAAGGCATCCAGTGTTGCCATCGCAGAACGTTTTTTTCCAGACTAATTAATTTATAAATCGTCGATAAACAAACGTTAATAGCCAAGTAGTTTATCCTACCTTTACTGCTCAGTTATCTCGGTTACTAAGTGGCTCGACCATTGTTTCGGAACTCAGGCAGTAGGCAATACAATTGAAGATATGTATATTGACTACAATTGCGACTGGTCTGATCACAGACCGGTGCACACTACTCTAGGAACTATTGGGCTACCTACACATACCGTTAGTTGTACAATAGTAGGGGATCCATGCCGATGGTGGCCCAAAAGTCAAGCACGAGTGCAGTCCTACTCCAGATATGCACAATTAGCAATAGGTCAACATGAGATAATTTGTGGAACCTATACAGCAACTGATGACAGCACCATGATAAGTGCAGCCCAAATTGAGGACCTATATAAAAACATCGTACAAGTATTACGTACCTCAGCAATATCTGCATTTAATATAGGGAGAAAGCCTACAAAAATTACGAAAATGGAAGGCTAAAGCTAGTTGGAATGAATAGGTATCCTTATATTACGAAATATCGAGAAATACACACATAAAATGACTGCATAATGGACGACCTACTAATGGTCCTATCATGGAAGCTCAAAAACAAAGTAGATCGCTTTTTAAGAAAGCATATAAGAAGTGTCAAAGAAAATTCGAACAGAATAAAATGGATAAAATAGCAAACAGCTTTCAATGCAAGAACTTTCGTCTTTCTTGAAAAAAAAACAATGCTGAATTGAAAGCAAACCATACCGCACCGAGCCATATTGATGGAAAATCTAAAAATAAAGACATAGCTGAAGTTTTCAGGAATACTTTTTGCTCCCCACCAGTTCAACCGCAAATAACGGATAAACAGATTGATACACCAACAAATCAACCAGAACAACAGTCGTCCATCGTCATCTTACCTGAGATGATCCAACGAGCAATACGCAACATGGTAGGGGGTAAATCTTTAGGTCACGATGAACTTGTCATAGAACACGTAAAGCATGCGGGGGGGGGGTACTTAACAACACTGCTCGCCTCTCTCTTCACTGCCATGATCGAACTCGGACACATTCCGAAAGAAATATCCAAAACCATAATGATACCAATCTCTAGAAGCTGCCAATTGAACCTGACGTCATCCGTTAATTGCAGGCCCATATCTCTTGCCACAATAACCGCAAGAATCTTTGAAAAGGCCATCTTTAACTTAACGGAAGACAAGCTCAATACAGAGGACTCCCAAATGGGCTTCAAAGCTGAATGATCTACTGATACAGCTATATATAGTATGAAACTAACAATCGAATATTATAAAGCCAGAAAAACAACGGTATACGCATGCTTCCTAGACTTGAGCAAAACTTTTGAAAGGGTTAGTCATAATAAGTTGTGGAAAAAATTGATCGAACGACAAGTACCTCCACAAATTGTCAATATATTGAGTACATTGTACAACCAACACGAAAACTTCTTCAGATGGAATGATAGCCTATCAGAAGCAGCTCAATTAAAGTGCGGCATTAGTCAAGGAGGCTCAATGTCCCCAGTGCTGTTCAATGTATACATGCATGAGCTTAGTAAAACTATGAACAAAACAAGAATCGGATGCCACATTGCTGGTGTATGTATGAACAATATCAGCTATGCAGATAACATGGTCATACTAGCCCCATCGCTAAGAGCAATGAGAAAACTTCTGGCCATATACGAAGCATACGTTGTTAGTTCCGGGCTGACGTATAAAGCTAAAAATATGTCACTGCTGATTCGTCTTGGCGGAGCCAGTCTAAAAATAAAAAATGACATAGAACGCCAATGAAGAGCACTGAGCGTGCGAGCCAACATGCTCGCCAGGAGATTCAACAGGTGCAGTCCTCCGGTAAAGAAGCAACTATTCCAGATATACTGCATGAGCTTTTAACGCGAACTATAGACAAAGTATACACAAGGCGTCGTGAACACACTACGAGTACGATATAAACACGCTTACAGGGCGCTGTTCGGCCTCCCTTGGCGATGCGGCGCCTCGCAGATGTTGCTACATGGATTCGCTGCTTTGATGCCCCACAGAGTAGCCGGGACGAGTCAGCGCTACCGGAGATCGGAAAACACTCTTGTCCAGGCCGTCGCCCAACGGCAGGGCGCGCCCCTACACCATAGATGGAGAATTTCCCTCAAGCCACCGTAGCATAAGTGCTAAATATGTTCACCTTTTCATTTAATTTTTTTTTTATATTCCATTTGCACATCATGCAATTTTTTTTAAATGTTTTATTTTATATGGCAGACAGAGTATTGCACTCACCGCTTTGTTCAACTGAAATAAACACATTATTATTATTAACAATATGACAGTGCTCGTTCCCTGGGAAGTCGTCATCTTCACAATGTTACAGAATATAAATGACAATAAATTCTTGTCAAAAAGTTAAGCACCTGCCCAGGAAGTACCTGCTTGAAATTTATAATTATGTCCCGCGGGAAAACTCAATTTACCCCGATTTTCGAGCGGCAACACTTAATGATTTTAAAATTCGAATTCTGAATATTCCAGTTCTAGATAGTAACAATAATTATATTCGTTCGAGGGGAGAGAATCGTCGAAAACTTAATGGTAGGTCAAGTTCCTGATACTAAAAAAATCATTGCGACCAATGATACCAGGCCCTTTCTGTTTCTTGTATTTTAAGAGAAAGGTGGAGTTATTGTAACGGACCGACAAAATCCACGTAAAAATTCTTGTTTATTTATTTACGCACTTAGGACTTTTACATAAACAAAATACGTTCGTGTATAAAAATACATAATTTTAGGGTAAACAAAACGTGATACGCGCTCACAGATGGCGCTAATTAAAATATTTTAGAAACATACAGCGTTGGCAATGCTTTAAATCGCAACAGACACAATAAATTTAAAAAAAAAAACAAATAAAACACGGGATACGTTACATAGGGAGAATACAGACTGCACATAAAACACCTCACCTTACAATTATTTTATTTTTTCATCAAGCACATCAATTTAATAATTTGTAAATGAAATCCTCAGCACTGGAAATCCCAGCGAGGATATCATTATTTGATATTTTGTTATAAAAAAAATAAGATAGAAAAACATTTTTATTATTATTTTTTGTTTTATATTAAGAACTATTTTTTTTACAGTAAATCCACACAGTAGTAGTTTCCTTGAGGGAACTAATTTCCCTCAAGGCCTACATCATCTTTGGAGATGCTGTGTAGAGGGTCTTTTAGAGGATAGGAAGGAGTGAACTTGGGTCTTGAAGAGACCCATGTTGTAGGATGGAGCAAACACAGAGGCCGGCAGATCATGTGTTCTCATGTGACAAATGTCAATAATGTGCAAATGTTGGGCACGCGTTTTGCGTGTTTCCCGACTCTTCACCGGCGCCGAAGGGATCTATGAACATCTTCCATTAAAATACCGGTAGAACAAGGACAGTATTCCCACCTGACGTCTGTGCTCCAAAGATTGCAATCCGTTTGTTAAGATAGGCGAATCTATCAGAGCAAGGGTTTTTTTCAGATATCTTGGGACCAGAGGAGGCTGCCAAATTCTACCGTGGGGCGCACTTGCGATTTGTACAGGGTCAGCAGTTGTGTAATATTGTAATTTTTTATAGTTATTTATATTATGTTCTAAAATCCATATAAGGTAGAAGCCCAGATGGCTGCGGGCTCTGTACAATACGCCCAAATATAGGCCATTATAGGAATTGATTTTTCGCGATTTTAGGGTCACCTTTAACAATTATTTGGGAGCTAACGGTGATGTAAAAAAAAGTTTTACCCGTCTACTAAATTTTATAAATTTAAAATAATTATTTAAATAAACATTATGGTGGACTTTAAATTAAATTAAAAATGACTAATTTACGTTGGAACACAAATTTTATTTTAACATGTTTTGTTTTCATATTTTAATTTATCTAATCATATTTACATAGCAAATATGATAGTTAAAAAAAAATACAGTAAACCCGCAAATAATTATCTTGCCTCTAAAATTATGATTTTTTTTCATGCCCTAAACTTCATAATTTAAATCAAAAATAAATAAAATACTTGTTATACGTACTAGATATTTACTAAACCTTTAATTTAAAAAAAAAACGTCATTCAGATTCGATGGGTATTTTGGCCTCAAATCCAAAATTAAGTTATGTATGAAACAGGCAGCGCAGCCGTTCCTCTTAGGTAGTTGGTAAAAAAGCAATAGTAAGTATGAACATATAACTATTAGAGAAATGTGTACGAAAGAAAAATAAATAAATAAATCAACAACACATGATACAAAATGTTTGAATTTACTAACTTATGTTTTAATAAGGAATGTCATATTATGAACATAACAACAAACCTTTTCTGAGTCAATATAATATTTGCAGTAGAGATTGCAAATCTATCTTTGCCAATTCTGAGCCAATTTTTTTCATTGGATTTGAGCTACTCGTTCAGGCGGTAACCATATTTTGAAGATGATTTTTAAAATGAAATTTAAAAGTTATGGAGGTAATTTTACAGTACAATTCTGAAAGGTGTTTTCAAGTATTAACATTTGTAACTCCGAGCTCCCTCGATCCTAATAATTCTGTAGTGTGCCGAGGGCAAATTTGCACCATTTTATTAGTCTTTTTTCATAATATTAACATGTTTTTTTTTTGCAAAATGATGTTTTTGTTAATTGTTCCGTCTTACCAGATAATGTGTTTATCTATATAAATAAATACAATGTAAGTTTGTTTGTTTGTCTTCGATTTTCTCGAAAATGACTTGCCCGGTTTCATTGAAAATGGCACAGTTTGTTCCTATTAGTGCCGGGAAGGTTTAAAAAGTAGTTTGAATGAAATCCAATATGTAAAACTGTTGCTATAACGTTTTAAAATTAGTATGAAAAACATTGAACCCGCCATGTTATATTTAGGTTAGCCCATAGATATAACACTCTGGTTAGCCACAGATTGCATATTCAAAAGGGAAGGTTTTATTCGGTAGAATATTTTCAAAATGGAAAATACGAGTAGTTACCTACTAAAGAACTTTATGATTTAGATATATTTTGAAAAAATAAACGTTTGGAATGAAATAAAATAATCAAATGAATGTTTCTTTATTTACTTTCGCTGTTAAATCAATTATGGAATCCTAATGACCAGTGAAAAATCCCGAGCAAGGCCGGGCACACATCAGCTAGTCTGTTTATGTATTTATAAAAATTGTATATATTTATTATAAGTAGTTCCCAGAATGGGTTTTTATATACAGAGAAACTATTTTTACAAATCCATCGGATACGCCAACGTTATAGGGATACAATGTTACGTTCCGATGGGTAAAAGTGTTAAATGTTTTAATATTTTTGCTGTCTACAATACAGCCGTGGTAAGTAAAAACACAGTAATTACAGTGGGAGTCATTCTCCAGAATGAAGGGTCGAGTTTTATTTAACCTTTGAGCATATTTACAGTTGGCCACATGTACTGATTTTTTTCCAAAACACTCGTAGGCACTCATTCTATATTATCATTACAATAAAGTTTGTAAAAATTAACGGTATCTGTTAAAATTTGCGTTTTACTGTTTTTACTGTGTTTTTCCTTGCCAATTGTGAATGTTTATCAAGTAATTATGGTAAGTAAAAATGCAGTATCTACATACATGTATGTAATATTTTACCATATTTTTAAGTTTAATAAGATATTTACATTATTAATTATTATTGTGTTTAATCAGTGGATATCCATTTTTTTTTTTTTAATTATGTTAATTTGTAAAACTCAATTTTAATTTAAGGTTTTTAGTAATAATAAAATGTATACATAATTAATAATAACTATATGTAAATAATAATTACTATACGCATTCAGTGTTAAAGTATTGTACCTGATCATCACTTATTTAATTGCTTACCGCTGACCTTTCGAGGAGACCTTACGTAGTAAAACGTTGTCGTAGGACCGTATTTACTACCTGCTTCAAACCGCAAAGGGTTTTATTAATTACCTGGCCATTTCTTTAATTAATAGACCCTTGACCCTTGGCTTTAAAGGTACGGGAATATACCGACGGTAATGTTATGGTCAGTATTTTGAGATCGTAATTAGGGGTATGTATATCATGAAAGCATGGCAGTGTGCAAGACAAAAGGATAACGATAAAAGCTCGTGTTCATGGATGACTGTATATTAATTATTGTACAAGATATTAAAACATCCCTCGCTCGAAGACATTTTTCATTATCATGTACACAACTTCATACCTGATACTTGCAAAAAGAAAAGTACAGGTTTTTTTCGTAAATTAGGGTGAAAAAATAGCGAATTCATACTTTTTCTAAACAAAAACAAACACCAGTTAAACTAATATAATATCAAGTAATAAAAGTGTTAATAGTCAATTAATAATCAATCTAGCTGTCCAAATCTAGCAACCAAACACGGCTAAAGCCAAATCAAGCAACGTTTCGATTTTGAATAGTCGTCTTTCACCAGGGCGATGCGGCTATCTATAATAATGATAATTGGATTATTTCTATAGCGCCGTTTTCGTGGGAAAATCATCTCAAGGGCGCTTTACAAATAATTTATATAGCCTAAGACTTATTAAAAATATATTTTGGAAAGAAATCATTATTTTGATATAAATAAAGGTTTAAAAATTTTACTTACAAATGCAACCGTTTTACAATTAGACTTATTTGAAATTTTAGATATTAAAAAAAGTTTTATTGGTTAATTAAATATAATAAATCATCAACCCTCCTCACAGCATCCATAAAGATGATATAGGCCTTGAGGAAAATTATTTCCCCCAGGGCCTCCTGTGTGGGGTTACTGCAAAAAAAATTGGAGTATGTTGTGAGGCTTAAAAGGCAGTGAGGATAAGAAGGAAATAGGAAGAGAAATACTATTCTAATTTGGTCACAAAACATGGCGATTGCCATTTGGTGGTCCTTCATCAGGGCGATACGGAGAGTATCTCCCACCGACTATTATATCTTTATTACTAAAGCTATAAATTATGATCGTGTGAAAAATGTTGAGATTCGTAAAGAATGCAAGGCTGATGTAAGCGTAGTGAGCAAGATTAAGAAAGGGACGCTTAGATGGTTTGGGCATGTAGAGCGAATGAATGAAGAAAGGAGTGTAAGGAGAATATATGACGCGAATTTGAATGGAAGAAGAAGCCGGGGACGTCCAAGGAAGACATGGCACGATCAAGTGAATCAAATACTTGAGTCGGGCCATGTCAGAAGTCGGAATAACAGAAGAGAATGTATGAGACGTTGTATGAAAGTGAATGAAGCAAGAAGTGTATGCCAAGATCGAGTTGTTTGGCGGTCCGTCCTCTCTGCCTACCCCTGCGGGGAAACGGCGTGATGGTTAGTTAGTTAGTTAGTTAATAAATTATAACTTATTTTATCAATCATTACGGATTGCATGATTTCAAATCCAGTGACGTCATTTCCCGCTAAAATCCGATTTTGCCCAAATGAAAAAAAACTAGTTAGATCTATTTAGAATGCCAACGAGATTTGTATTACATTTTAATTTTTTTGGATTTTTAGGGTTTTTCATAAATTAAATTTCACGTGAAGAAGAAACTATGAATTTAATATAGAAATATCTAAACAAACAGTTAGGAAATAAAGAAGTTGTTCTTCGTAAACAAAATAACTAATTTGTAACAGGTAATGTTGTAGAGAATTCTTGAGCATCTCGGATGTTGCTTTGTTACCCAATGTAATATATTTCTGTTATAACAATGTGAAACAAAGAAAATCTCAACCTTTCCACATCCTGGAATAAAAAACCTATTGTGTACCACCCACTGAACAGATATTCCCCAGAAGCGCGATCTTTGCAGTTTAAACAAAAACTGATGTCACTCACACTGAACACTTACACAAGGGCTTTGGAACTGTTGACTTAGACAAACCAATTAAATTGTTTTAATTAAGAATATCAGTATTTAAAATGTATCATAAATTTCACCCTTAACGGTCAGCACCCTAAAATACGCATTTTGCAGGTTGCTAACTCAAGAAATACTACGAATGATTTATATGTTATTTCTATACGGGTAATTAGGAAAATGTATAAGGTTTCAAAATACAATAATTATAAAACCGTGATCTACTAAATTCTATACGAAATACGTACTGGGAATTTAGGTAAAACGTTAAAAATTGCTTTCACTGGTTTTCAAACTTCACCTATTTTCAGACATTTTGGGACGCATTTCATAGAATTTAAATAATTTGTGGTATTACTCGAGTTGACAACGTGTAAAGTGATGTTTAGAGCCATTTTTGAGTGCTGGTCCTTAACCTAACATAACCGAACAAAGGGTGGAATATACATATGTGAAATTGACAAAATAAGGCAGTGAAAAGAGAATAGTTGGATTCGGTTAGATTTAGAGGACCATGTGTAATGCGATCCTGTGCATATAGATGCAGGATACAGTCATGCAAAATTTTTCTATTTTTTTTTTCGATTGTAGGTATTTTGCGTTTATATAAAAGTTAAATTAACCCTGAAATCTAAATCTAATCGATCATGTTACCTACTTGCATCGTCCCACCTACCGCCAAGGCAACTTTACTGACCATGGAGATTCAGGACCACTACCTTACCTTACCCTTAACCGTACCCCAAATTGAAACAACAGCGACCTAACCACATGGATTCTATAAAACTTCACCCGAAAGTCAACCCGTCATCTATAGGCATTGTAATTTCACACGGACAACTTGACTGCATTGTGAAACAAGAGAAAAGAAAGGAGCGCTATAAGCAGTATGCGGGAGCTCAGTTCTTGTAAATTTATTCGCCATGGATCACTTTACGGGGAACATCGAGCGTTCTGTGGAAAACGGTGTTACAAAAATAACGATTCCTGCGTGATTTTTCGTCGCTTGTTTACTGTTACTGTTTCCCAATGCTAAATTAATTGAAACACAGATCAACACGTTCGAGACAATCAGTTCGACCCTAAATGAGAAAAAAATAAAACGACCACGGAACAGGAGGAGCGATGAAATGCCGTTAACGACCACGACGTAAATTATAAAAACGTTCAACCATGCCGCCGCAGTGGGGTGCAAAATTATAAAAGCGCCTACTGTTTGATTTAGTTTAATATAGAGCCACGTCCTACAGTTCCAACTCCTACAAAAAAACATCAATAACATAAGTTTGATAGTGTACTTACAGCTCTCCATCTGCAGTTTGCACTCCTGAGTGTCATGGGGGTAGATAAGGAAGTTCATCGCGCAGGACAGCTTGAGAGTCAGCTTAACCATGTAGAGAATGGTCTTGTCCTTGTAGAGCCAGAGATAGTGATTGGGGATGGTCATCGTCTGGAAGGTCACGGACTTGGCATTCTTGAAGAAGGAATCTGGCCGCCACATGTGCTTCAACCATTCCACCTCCAGCAATCTGCGAAATATAACAAAAAAAACTCATGTATTTACTTTAAGTTCAATATTTTTTTATTTTTTTTATTTGTGAGGAACAATTATTTCAGTCACCGGAGAAGCAAAATCGCGCATTTTAATTCATTTAAAGCTTAGTAAAGTTTCAAGTTTTTGTAAAGCTTTTAACATAGTTTTTTTTTATTTATTTACAAAACAAACCCAAACTAAGAACCTAAAAACCTAATTAATTATATTGTATATAAAATAGGTTTTAGGTTCTTAGTCTTGGTTTTTTTTTTAAATAATAAACAAAAATAACAATAAAAATGCGTGCTGATATGCATATTTACTCCCGCTCAGAATTTTGACAGATGTTATGATGTGAAGTTTATTCAGTCGACTTTCCGGCTCAGCGGCTTGTATTCATAACGATGGCGATGAAAACATTTACAAAAAAAATTCTAATACATAATTGTATTATTCATTATATGTATTATTGTATTATCGTAATAAGTATATTATGGGAATACTACTAAGACAATGGTTTCGAATTTGCTGTGAATTCTATTTTATTGTCATCTTTGGCTGTTATGGTCAACGGAATAAAATTAATTCTTAATAAATTCATGGAAAAAATAGATTTGAATGGAAAATTTGTCACCCTTTATAAACTTTTTTTCTTTTGGTTAATTTTTCTTAGGGTAGGGACAGCTTCTCAGCCTTTATAGACTGCACGCCACTGAGTGGACATAACCATTTAATTCAAATCACATTTCCAAGGAATATCTTTCAATGGTATGATGAAGAAATAAATAAATAAAATATTTTATTAAGCAGTACGTTTGCTATGATGTTCTATGGCCTATCGGCATCGTTACATCATTATATTAATCGAACAATAATCATCGGAGACCGTATTATTACATAAGAGTATCGATGACGAAGCCGTATCAAAGGTTGTAGCTAGGAAGGGTTTAGCAGATATTTGAGGGGTGCGGTATGAAAAGTTGATAAATCACAATGGTGTTATTTAAAAATATATATATTACGCATATTTTTATTTATATGAATACCGCACAAGAGTCCCAACTGCTCCCAACAGTCCGGAACCGGTGAGACTATGGCATTCCCAATTGGGGAATGTTGTGAGGCTGATGCTATTGGGGAGGGATAGGAGAAAGGGAAGAAGAAGATGGGGAAATACCTGGCTATTCAGATCTGGTTACCAAACACGGCTAAAGGCTATTTCAAGCGACGTTTCCATTCTGAAAGGTGGTCTTTCACCAGGGCGATACTGAGAGTATCTTCCACTCTGGAACGTGCGCAAATATACTATATATTATTTTTTACATGAATTAATTGTGAAACAGCACAAATCAATTAAATAAAAATTATTTGGGCACGCCGGGATTTGAATGTGCGACCTTTGATTCGTAGCCGGGAGCCTTACCCCTCAACCATGGAGGACGTCCGTTAACAAAGTGTTTGTTGTGATCAGAGTTTTGGTTATGAAGAGTTGAGTACTCAATACAAACCAAGAGGCCTAGCTAAGACACATTGACAACTAAGGTGCCCTAGAGGTGATTTCGCCACGAAAACGGCGAAAAAGTAACCCAATTATTTTTTATTATTATTATTAAGCCAGGAAAGGCACAACAATTATGTTGATATGTTTCTTAACTGATCACTATTGAGAACTGAAACAGACGTAGAATCGGCGTGGCAGATGTAAAATGGCGATTTGCGCGCCGATAGTAATTTCAAAATTACTCACTGTTGTTTTTCAAAATAATATGTTTGTAAATTGCGCTGTGTTTTCAGATAATGCGTATATTTATTTATCAAAATTGTACTCGTATATATTTAGTTAATTTTGGTTTTCGAACTGCACCTGTTTCAGACATTTTGGTAAGTATTTCTTAGAAATTAATGATTACAGTGTGATTATTTTGGTCTTTTGACACCTTGTACATTTTCGCAGAATTCACAGAAATATCACTAGTGGTATTGCTCGAGTCAGCAACTTGCAAAGTGATGTTTTACCATTAACTTATAAGTTGTTATGATAGATTATCCATTGGTAGTGGTGGGCGGAGCGGCTCGGTTTAGTGAGCCGAATCAATAAATCAGCTCTTTGTAGTGTACCGGTTCGGTGATCCGGCTTGATTGAACGACGATTCGCGTCCCCCCGCACCATGCCCTGTCCCTCGCTCCCTTGGCCCTCCTAAAGACGTCCTCTATACGATACGTTTTTCGTCCAGTTTTCATGTGAATTGTCTTTACAGAGAGCTGATTTATTGATCCGGATCACTAAACTACTTTAATCAATTTTTGTTTATGTTTATAATTTGTCTATTCTTACATTATTGCGTTCTAATTTTTTATCATTTGTCTATACTTGACATTATTTATTTGTTTATTTGGAAGTTTTACAAAAGGGAAGCTAACAAAGTTTCTTATGCTAAAAGTGGTTAAGTAAATATGTTTTATTACAAAAAAACAAACAAGAAGGAAGGGAGGAGATGAAGAGGCCGATAGAATCGGGACAGGAGATGCTCTCGATACATTTTATACGCGTGTAGAAAATGTATCGAGAAAAATGTACGTATTACTGCGATTCGATATATTGAAAGAGTATTGTGAAGAATGTCGATATTGTGAAATTGTGCGTTATGTTGCGCACAAATACGGGGAATTGGAGAATTTATCCTAAGATTGGTCCTGCATGCGGGCAAATAAAAAAAAAATCGGTTTGTAAAAAAAAAATGATGGAATGTGAATGTTTATAAAGTTAATGAGCTCTGGCGAGTCCAGGTTAAATGATAATTATTCATAATTTTAAATAACAAGATTTGATGAAATATTAAGTGTCGCACTTGAAGCGTGATGAAGTTATGGAATTTTAAGGAATCGGTATTATTTGCAAAGTGTAAATTAAATTTATAATTTATATGCTTAAAGAATTTATGTTGAATGCTTTCAATTCTTTCAATATGGGCTTATTATTTTTAGTATTTATATATTTATATATTCCTGATGAAGAAAGCATGGCTTTCGAAACATGTAGATAGATATCTGTGTATATTTATAAAATGTTGAATACAAAGTATATTTTATATTTAATTTATTATTATAATTATATTTTTTCTCACGAAATTCAACTGCCAGCCCTACTGAAAGCTCGTGGGGGATATTAGGGTGGTTGTTTGGCCCAGGTGAGAGGGGATAGGAGGTGGGAGGACGTACAGGCTGTAGAGAATGTACCAAATAAGGCTGTATATCGACGTACCTGTACTCCGACGTCATGTTCTCCGGCAACCGGAGACGGAAGTCCTTCCATGTCTGAGCGAAGAAAATGTCCGCCGCATATGTCTGTAACAGAAGATTGCAACTCGGTGTTTGGTGTATGGCTGCTAATTGGAATGCTTTTAATTGTTTAAATGGGATTAAAGTAACTTTTTTCTAATTTTTTTTAAGAAAAACATTCCCGGTTTACGAATAACCCTATAATATGGCATAACCTGACAAAAATGGGAATACCCGTTTATCAAATAATATACAGAAATTCCCTAACACGCAAGATGAAGAAACAAAATTAAGACGGGCGAGCTAGGCGTGCCACCGATTCAAATAAAACAGCTACTAAGTAAAAATCTTCGTTTTGTTTATAAAAACCGCATATTTTTTTAGTTTGATCCTTTTTATAAGTGCTTTGTAATTTGCTTACCGGAGTCAAAATCACGCGAAACGAACATGCACCAAAGCTGGTGCCAAAATAGGTGTCGCGTGACCTTTGCCTCCAGCCGTCGAAATCATATTAGGGCAAGTCTATCAATTCTGATGTCAGTGGGAATACCTATGGAGTTCTTAACTTACGCATTTTAATTAAATAAAACAAAACTTGTACGTTTGTCCCAGAGACGAGTACTTTTTTAGGATAATTTTTTGTAATATAAAATCATAAACGCCATTATTAAGTATCCTGGAGGTCTATTCTGGATATTTTTATGAAAAATTTATTGTCCTATTATTTAGGCTTAAAAAATTATTTGCTTAACTGCGGAATTCCGGAGACATGTAGTAACAAAATCGTGAACAGATTGTTGAGAGATTGTTTGAAAACACAAAATGATGGAATAATATCTTCACATGACACACCTTTTTTAAACAATTACATGCATTTCAATGAATATTTATTTAAAATGTACACATTATTTTTATTTATTTATTTACAGTATACACTTGATTCCCTGACGATGGAGCGGTTGTTCCGAAACCGGTAGGCGTGTAAAATAAATGTGGTTAAAACAAAGTTTGAGCGCTTCATTTAATTATAATGGATACCCACAAAGTGATAGCTTCATGCAATAGTATATATTTTTTTTATTTTAATCGTAAATATCATGAATACGTATTTTAACGAACGATAAAGTTTTTTTTAAATGTACCTACCTCACTAGATAGTAATGACCTGTTTATTTTGCCGCTACTTTTAAAAGTGACATTTGCCGCCGTGGTATATCTATGATAGTATATCTATGGTGGTATATCTATGCCGCCGCCTACATGAATGCATTGTTTTGTTTATCGTGCCGAAAAATTTAACATCCGTAATATTTAATGTTATTTCCTTAATAATTCTGTAGTTGGTTGAGTTTTTCTCTTGTTAAAACTAACCAAATATTAATATTTTTAATGAAAGTGATTCCCTGAATGACAGCTGTCATACGAAAGAACCGGAACCGCAGTTAAGTGAGAAGTCTTTAAGCCCAAGGAAATGGATGAGGAATTTTCTCCAGGAGCGCGATTCCCATTATTTTTAAAGAAGATTCCTTACCTTTTCCTTTGGCTTAAAAAAATCTTGCTTAACTGCAGTTTCGGTTCTCTGCGGTGACAGCTGTCACTAAGTGAATGACATCCATTAAAAATTTGAATGTTTGCATAGTTTTAGATATCCGAAGTGGTTCTCTAGAGATACCATCGCGAGCATCGAGGTGAAGCATGCTCACCATAAAAAATGGAAAGCCACTGGTGACCAACGTGAGTATGAAATGTTCAGTAAACTCAGAACAGTTGTGAGACGAAATGTTCATATAGCATTTCGTACATATGTTAAATCTATAGAGAGTGATATCAAGCATGATTCTAAGTCATTTTGGGACTACGTCAAATCACTACGTAAGGACGGTGGTATAACGGACACCATGATGCATGGTGATCGAGAAGTTAGAGGAGCGGATGTAGCCAATGCGTTTGCGACACATTTTCAATCCGTGTATAGTAATGAGCCTCCATTACTAAATCCCAATACTGCTGCCAAGATGAATGTGAAGGGAGCCCAGAGCATTGATATACGTCATATAGACGAATCAGATGTAAAATCTTCCATTACAAAAATGAAACATACACATTCTCTTGGTCCTGATTTTTTACCAGTCTTTTTTATGAAAGGATGTGTTGATTTTTTAAAGCTGCCACTAAGCATCATATTCAACCTCTCTTTAGAAACTGGTATATTTCCTGATTCCTGGAAAGTCTCAAAATTTTGTCCTATCTTCAAAAGCGGGTCAAAGACATTTGTGGAAAATTTCAGACCGGTGGCTATTCTCTCTGCCCCGGCAAAGCTGTTCGAGTCAATACTCCACAAACACATGCTGTCGCAAGTAGAGCCATTTATAATATCGGAACAGCGTGGGTTTAGAAAGGGCCGATCAACAGACACGAACCTATTGGTACTCACAGATTATGTATCAAAATCATTAGATAAAGGCTACCAAGTTGATTGCTCATACAATGATTTTTCGAAGGCTTTTGATACTGTAAATCATGACATCTTATTAAATAAACTGTCAATGATAGGTTTTTCTTTACGGTTTCTAATATTCTTTGCCAGCTATTTTACTGGAAGAAAACAATTTGTATCGCATGGAATATTTTTGTCTAAATTATTTCCTGTGCTCTCTGGAGTTCCTCAGGGCTCTAATTTAGGCCCCCTCCTCGTTTCTATTTTTATTGACGATATCGCAGAGAGCATTCTGCATTCCAGGTGTCTTCTTTTCGCTGATGAACTAAAACTGTTCTTAGAAATATTAACTTTAGAACACTGCAATCGACTCCAATCGGATATTGATAGAATTATTGATTGGAGTAAGAGAAATCAGATTGAGTTCAATATTTCTAAATGTTTCATTCTTTCTTTCACAAGGTCGTGTCATACTTGGTTTTACCGGTATTATATGAACGCCCGAAGTTTAAAACGTGTCTCCACTATGAAAGATCTTGGTATCGTGTTTGATAGTAGGCTGACATTTCATGCTCATATTGAAGTCACCTGTAGTCATTCATTAAAAATGCTGGGTTTCGTCCTACGTACTTCAAGGAATTTTTAAGACACTCAGGTTCTCATAATTTTATATAACTCGCTAGAAAGGAGTAGGCTTGAGAGTGGGTCGGTGGTTTGGAGCCCACATCAGGTGAAGTATTCCCTCATGTTGGAGAGAGTTCAGAAGAAATTTTTAAGATTTCTTTATTTGAGGGAGTATGGCTACTACCCGTGGCTCTATCCTACCGACTTTCTCCTAGGTATGCTCGGAATGAACCATCTGCGGGTCAGAAGGGATGTACACATTGTGACACATTGTGACACATTTCTTCAGACTGATTCGCGGATGGTTCGAAAATTCGGCTGTCATGGAGAACATTCATTTCTATGTTCCCGATGGTTATCTCCGTCACCGACAGCATAGACTGTTTTATCTCCCGGCCTGCAGGACCAACTTGCCAATGGTCATGCCGGTGGGGAGGGCAATCTTGCTGTTAAATAGAATCACTTCGGATATCGACATATTTAGCATCAATAACGCTGAATTTAAACGTAAAGCTTTGTTGCTACTTGTATGATACCAGTATGCCTTGTATACAATTTACTGAGATTATGTATGTCTAACTTATTTTTTGTTTTAATTTTTATTATCTTTTATAAGTAATTATTTTGGATGTTGTACATCCTGTATCATCTTTAAAAATGCTTTAAAATTTAAATTTTGTTAAATTTTTAAAAAGAATAAAGAGTTGAATTGAATTGAATTGAATTTAATTAACAAGAGAAAAACTCTGTATGTTACCAATTACGTTATTATTTACTTTAAACATAATTAGTTAGTTAAGACACTATTAAAAAAGTATATACTAGTAGATGTTGACATTTTCGACAATTCACGGCAGGCGCGACATAGAGGAGAGTCGTTACGACCGGCCGAGTCCAAAGAATCCGATTCCGAAGGCGGTGGAGTCACTCCGAGTTCGCAAATCCGGATTCACTCATTCCGAACTCACACTCAAGGAACGGTAACGGCTTTTGATTAGAGTCAGAAACGAAAGGCGTCCCTACATTTAAACGATTTTTGCTTCCGGAACGCCGGACCCGGGCGGACCGAAAGGAACGAAGACCGAGTCCGAGGAATCGAATCCATGTGGCTAAACTCGGAATTGGAACCGAGTTCGTAAAATAAGTGGAATGACCCGCCTCGTCGTCGGCATAGATTAACCACGATGGAAAATGTCACTTTTAGAACTAGTGACAAAAAAAGGTCATTACTATCTAATGAAGTAGTAATCTTTTTACAAAACGGAATTCTTCGTTAAAGGGCTTATTTATGAGATTTAAAATTAAAATTAAAATGTTTTAAAATGCATTATAATATAATATAATTGTTTTTTTAAGTTTTGGTTCAAAATCTTCTGTCACAAGATATTTCATCAATTTGTGTTTTTTTAAATAATCTCTTAACGATATATTTAAGATCTTTTTACCATGTCTCTCCGGAATTTAAACCAAGAAATCTTTAAACCTAAGGAAAGGGATAAGGAATCTTCCTTAAAGAGAGCCAGAATAGTACTCCTGATCTACTTGCCGTGATAAATTTTCATATACCTACTAGAACCACTAGGCAGTACGTCTTATTTTACACTGCCATTACAAGAACCAACTATCAAATATTCTCTACCGTAAATAGACTCCTAGTCCATTGTAATGAGTACTGTGAAGTAGTCCACTACATTAATATGTTCCTGGGTCAAGTAAAAACCAATATATTGAAACAAATTACGTTAATTATGTGAACGACTTTAATTATAATGTTTTCTTTTTCTTTTTGCCCTGTAAGTTCCCATCTGTATGCTTCTTGCTTTGTTCTTTGCTGTATAATCACCGTATTTAATGTGTTTCTAGAATAATGGTTTGTATATGTACTGGTATGTTTTATTTTTATTTAAAAAAAAAAAACAATAACTTTGCTTACATACTTTTATTTAGTATATACTTTAGCCGACCGGGTTTCGCTACTACCGTAGCTTCTTCGGGGCAGTATAATACTAAACTATGAACTAAGATACACATGTGTTGTATATGTTGTAGATTGATAAAAACAGGCGAGTGAAGGGCCAAGGGTGGGAGGGGAGCAGGTACCGTACCGGGAATGGCGTGTGATTTGTTTAGTGGGAATATTTTAAAGATTGGGCTTTTATTTAAATTTCTTTGATTATTAATGAGTCTACTATTAGTGTTTTTGGCTTTTCTTATTTCTAATGCTTCTAAGTTATCTAGTCTTATGCCTGATCCATTTGTATGCAGTAAACTAGTGCTTTATTTAATGTGTGGTCTGTTTGTAAGAGGTGGTTGGCAAATTCCGAGAACCCATTATTATTGAGACATCTTAAGTGTTCTATGTTTTTTTTATGTTTGTAAATGCCATTAGCCGTAAATAAAGAAATACATATATTAATATCTCTTACTGCCATCAGCAAAATTGTAAGATTTTGCATGTACTATGGTGAAGCACTTAGCCAGTCGAGGAACTGAACCACGACGCGATGCCTGAGTGGGAAACCCGACACATTTGCGAACTCAAACCACATAAATAGGCAGTACACTCCATCAATACAGAGATGACTGCCTATATCGGAAAATTAAGTTAAACATAATTTTTTTTTAAATTTAATAATGTTATTATTAAGTTCTGCAAGTATTTTTAGCTTTTATTATTGTGACAGCCATTTTAAAACTGTGGTTAATCTACATTGTGACGACTTATTTATATTATTTTATTTACTCCCACTCCTTTTTCAATTTGGACGGGTAATGATTTATTATCGGTAAAACCGATTTAGTTAGAAAACAATTAAAATCCTGGATTCTCTGAGGTTTTCACATGTATAATGTGTTTGCTCGTATTTAACTGACAGTATTTGCTTAATTGATTTATTTAAACGTGCTGTATTATTTTGATAATGTGAACATACTGAGAAGTGGTGAATATATAATTTTCCTTACTTTATTAATTAATGTTATGTTAGGATCATAGGTCCGTTTGTTAATTTCTAATTGTTCGAGTAAATTTAATCTTAGACCCTTTCTTTCTATATGTAAGGGTTTAGGTTTGTTGTTGTCAAGCGGGACGTGATTATTTACTAAAAGATGTTCTGGGAATTTTGAAGAAGTGCTTTTATTTTTACAACATCTTATATGTTATTTGAATTTAGTTGAGAAAGCCCTTCCCCTCTGCCCGATATAGGTAGCGTTGCAGCCTATATTACTAAGAGTTATTTTTTATAAACAACTATGCAATAATTTTTTTTTTTTTTACATGAATACCGCACAAGAGTCCCAAACTGCTCCCAACCGTCTGGAGCCAGTGAGACTATGGCATTCCCAATTGGGGAATGTTGTGAGGCTGAAGGTATTGGGGAGGAGAAGGAGAAGGGAGAGAGGAAGGTGGGGAAAAGGGGAAATACCTGGCTATTCAGATCTGGTCACCAAACACGGCTAAAAGCCATTTCAAGCAACGTTTCAATTCTGAATGGTGGTCTTTCACCAGGGCGATACTGAGAGTATCTTCCACTCTGGAACGTGCGCAAATATACTACATATTATTTTTAAATGAATTAATTGTGAAACAACACAAATTAATTAAATAAAAATTACTTGCGCACGCCGGGATTTGAACCCGCGACCTTCGGATTCGTAGTCGAGAGCCTTACCCCTCGACCATGGAGGCAATAAGTATCAACAGCTGGTACAACTCTATGGCAGCATCCTCCCCAATAAAGACTCCATTGAAATGCTTGGGGTAAGTATTTCACACCAGCTCAAGTATCGGGGCTCTATAGAAGCCCGAGTTAATCTGGCTTCCAAGAAACTAGGCTTCTTATATAGTGCTAACAGATTCTTCAATAGTGACCAACTGCTAATTCTATACAATTTTCAAGTACGTCCGTTGGAACAGTTGGATTTGGAAGTCACCTCTGAGCTAGAGCTCCCAAATACTTGATAAACCTGCTTGATTCTGTCGAAAGGAGGGCGGGTCGTCTGATTGACAATCCGTTGTTAACAGACCGACTGCCATCTCTAATGCACAGACGCAATGTAGGTATGCTGAGTCTGTTCTACAGATATTTCAATGGAGCCTGCTCGAAAGAGCTAGAAGCGTTGATCCCCTCCACACCGGTGCACGTGCGTAAAACTCGACGGACACGAGCGAGACGATGGTTGTGGAACAAGCTACCGGCATCTGTATTTCCTCCTACATTTATTCCGGGCCTTTTCAACACCTGCATTAATAAACCCCTTCCTACAGCCCCTTCTTAACCCGCCTCACAACGTTGCCCAACCGGGTAGGATATAGTACATACAGGGGCACTCTTGTGAGGTGACACATAATTTAAAAAAATATGTACATTTTTAAATTATGAAAATAAACAAAAATTATCAATAAGACCCGTTCCTAATAAAATTATTTTTCTTATTATTTGGCGTTGGTAAACTTGAACAAATATTATCTCTTATATTATTATTTTCAGTGACTTCCAAACGACAGTTTATTTCTGAAAATAAACACAATTCCCTGGAGATGTCGCCCTGTCTTACAGAGAGAGTCAGGAACACAAACACAATGATCAATTGTTTGCACTAGTCTCCTGGATCTGTTACATTTTACATTGAAAGCGTTCATTTCCAGGTATTACGGATGTCATCAAGTTTGAAAAGATTTAAGTCGCCTCCCATTTCATTGGAATTACAAAACAAATCTCTTCGGAATATTTTGATAAAATCGGTCCACCAGCGAGCGCGTCCGATCGCGAAAAAATAGGTAATCAGGACTGAGTCATTCAAAAATTCTCTTCTACCTAGACTTCACGCAGAAGGTAATATATTTTCTGACATAGTAGATATGTTCAACTGCTCGGAATACAAATACAAACAGACGATTATTGCATACATCCTCAACAATTATTAATATATGTGTCTGAGTATACGTACCAATGAATGTGACGTATGTTTTGAATATTCACCTCTGTAGCTAATTTAATCTATGGAAAAACAATGAATGGGTGGAAAAAGATAACCAAACCATGTCATCATATTTCTTTGTCCAAAACTGCTACGATTCTAATAATTCGTCCACATGACACCTCCTCAGAATGGTTTGAAACTACATGTGAAAAATTTCAAGGGGAGATTGCACGAAAGAACACGTGGAGAAAGCAGTGAAAGAAGTTTTGAATGGCAGAATGAGTTTTCACATGGCAGCCTTCACTCCCTGGAACGACTTTGGAACACATAATTAATCCAGGTAGAATCCTGGTTCCGGAAGAAATGTCAAGGTACCCTTGGGCCCTAAAGCTAGAATTTTTTCAGAGGCTGAAGAGCCTGAGTGGGTAAATTCTTTAAGCAGCCTATACGACCCTGTCAATTATATCGCACCCAGTTCTTTGGCGCTAGCGCCATTAAATCTCTTCCCACAGCTTCTACTACTCCCAAAAAACAGTTCTAAACGTTAAACGAATTAATAGAGCACGAGGTAAGACAGGCTATATTACTGCATCCCCTTATAAAAAAGAATTGGACATAGCGATAAGAAAGAAAATACCGATTTAAGTCAACACGAGGCGGATAGTTGCAAAATGGAAACAATACCGGAAAGAAGTCAAGCATTCCAAAAAAGAATCTTCTTGAGAAGATAGTAAAGAGGAGGACAAATACATAAGTAGCCAATATTGTGACAGGCTATATTTAGAGTCGGCAGAGAGCTGGACAGCCTCTCAGATGTGTCACGAATGGGCTCACTGCTCCTGTGCAGGTGTGGAAGACGGAGACCAGGACGCAATAAATATTTGAACCTTAACCCCATCTTGCCCCGTGGTCTAACCCGCCTTTCCCCGCTGACGGAGCAAGACGGAGTGAATTACTTTTTTTTTAAGTACGTTTTATTTTATTTATAATATCCTTTTGTGCATTTTTTTTGTAATATACAGCTAAATGGCCCAAGCTTAATACAATAAAATTTAGATTTTATTTTATTAAATACCGCTGTTTTATTTATCGTTAAACATTCACTACCCCATCGTGCCCCCCTCTCCCCTGCCTAGACAACATGGAGCTGGAGGAACTCGAGCACATAACACAATCACTTTCTTTCTCAGTTAACGGAATCCCGACATTAAAGGAATATTCACATTTACCAGAACCGCGCAGTGCAGAACAGTACAGTTCAGGCACGAAAACATTAGTTGCCTACATTATCTATGAACGCATTTATATTAGAGATTACGTAAGCGTAACGTATCCGCACATAAACTGGCAAGCACCGGCTGAGATTATCGTCTAGAATATTTTGATGGTGCTGGTGGCTGCTGCTTACATCTGCGCCTGCGCAGTTAGTATGAACACATACCGTCAGTTGGTGTCAATAGACACAGATATTGCTAAACCCAAGAAGATGGACAACGAAAAATGAATTGAATTGATCAGGAAACTTAGGTTATAAAATAATAATAAATATGGGAATAGGATTAAAAAAATCCTCAAACGTGTTGTGGCGAACGCTAACACGCAGTGACAATTCAGTTGACAGCCGTACTCGCGTCTGAGCTGTGCTGTACGATGTAATGTGAATAGTCGCGTCTGTTCCGTTCCTGAGCTGTAGTGCTCGGCACTGCGCCGTGCTGGTAGATGAGAATAGGCCTTAATTCAGAGCGCGGTGCCTCGAGGTAATAACCGTGAAATGACAAATATGAGAGATAAAACGATATTTTCCATAGCAACGAAAAACACCAACCACCTTAAAACAAAAGAACTCGATTAGTACTTTTTTCTGTTCCAGTTTATCAAGTAGTTATTTTTTTATTGTATAATATTAATTACATACAATGGGAACTTGTACCCGCTAAGCCACTGCAAGTAGCTTGTCAGCAGTTTAGTTCAACAGTATTATATAATTCAACAGTAAATAACAATCATCATACAAATGTCGCGCAATAATACAACAATATAGGCGCATACATGTTGTGATCAATGTACACAAGTTGAAAAAAAAAAGAAAACAGCATAACAGTTTTGTTATACAGATACTAGACTTCAATTACATAATATCGATTTAAATTATATATAAAAATATCAGGCAGTATTATACAAATTGAGAAAAAAACAGTAGCACAGTTTTGTTGCAGTGAGGATAGACTTCATATAATAGTAGCACTTAAATAATTTTAAAGATACCCGCAGCTATCAAGGAGCTATACAATCAAGGAGACCGTAATATTTGTTACCATCAATGCACAAGGTTATTAAAATATTATTCCAAAAGCCAACACTTTAACATGAGTGAGTTTTTCGTCATAGAGAAATTTAAAAAAAATTTGTATGGCAACTTGTTAAATATAAATGATACAATGTATTCAAGGGTTCGTTGACCATATTTATTTTTAAATATTGGCACTATCATTCCTATATTTTGTGTGAAACGTGTTTTGTGTACATGATCCACCACTGCTTTTTCAAACTAATTAGTGACGGTTGGATAAATTAGAAACTGGATAAATAACCTCGAAGTAGGAACCAATCATATTCTCATTTCAAAATTCAACACGTGTCGTCGCCCACAACACTAACTAACGAACTAACCATCACGCCGTTTCTCCGAAGGGGTAGGCAGAAAGGACGGACCGCGAAACAACTCGATATTGGCGTATACTTCAATCACTCACATTCATACATCGTCTCATGCATTCTCTTCTATTATTCCGACTTCTGACATGGCCCGACTCAAGTATTTGATTCACTTGATCGTGCCATGCCTTCCTCAGTCGTCCATAGCACAAAATGAGATAGCATGACTTTTATGAGTCCGTTTCGAGCTGGGAGAAATATCTCCCAAAAATACTCGACGGGCTAATAAATTGTAGAAACCGAAAATTCAAGAATTGTGATTCGTTAAGTCAAAAGAAGTCCTAAAGAATAAATTAAAGATAATTTCTCACAATTTATTAAACACGTATTTATTCCCTTTCTTTCTTAAGCGGCGAGGCTTATAACTGTTAGTACAAAACTACTAGCCTATTTAATTATTTTTTTCATTTATGAGAAAAAAAGAAGTAAACTCATATGTCACCTAATATTTAGTTTATGATTTTTCGATTTTTATAATTTATTAATAACATATTTCACAGAAAATATATTAAAATATATTAAAGAAATCAAGTATGCTGTCAAATTTCAGGAGCTGCGCGTATTATCTAATCTATATATAAATCAATGTAAGTTTGTTTGTTTGTTTGTCCTCGATTTTCTAGAATATTACTGGAACGGTTTCGCTGAAAATAGCACAGTTTGTTCTTATTAGTGCCGGGAAGGTTTAGAGAGTAGTTTGAATGAAATCCAATACGTAAAACTGTTGCTATAACGTTTTAAAATTAGTATGAAAAACATTAAACCCGCCATGTTTTATTTAGGTTTGCCCATATATAACACTCTGGTTAGCCACAGATTGCATATTCAAAAGAAGAAGGTTTTTTTGGGTAGAATATTTTCAAAATGGAAAATACGAGTAAGTACTTACTTAAAAACTTTATGAAAAAAAAACGTTTGGAATGAAATAAAATATTCAAATGAATGTTTCTTTATTTGAAGATAGTTACTTTCGCTGTCAAATCAATTATTGTACCCGAGCAAGGCCGGTTACACATCAGCTAGTATATATATGTATATATATATACATTTCAACAGTATTTAGAATAATCAATCTTTTAAAATAATTATGTTCATCCAACAACACGTTACCTGAATCCATTTAGAATTCCTCCCCTAATCTCCAGGATTATGTCTGTGACAGCTTTTCTCTCAGAGCTTTCGAATTTCACAATAAATTCAGATTCACGAATAATCTATAGGTAGATACCTACTCGATCGAATCGAAATGACAGTAATGTCACTGGGGATGAGGATTAAAGGCCGTCTTGATGAATTGTTTACACAGATTTACTATTTAATATACAAATAATATCATCGTCTCCTGCTTTTTTTTTTTTTTTTTTTTTTTTATATATTTATTTCTTGCTAAAGCAATCCCGATGAGTTTCAAAACTCATTTTAGGACGGGAGGAATTTACAATACATAAGTAGGAGATAGTACATACAATTTTACATTGACAGCAAAATATCAAAAATAGAAGTTTCACATACAGACAGAAATAATTTTATAAGGCCAAGTTAAATAGAACAACACACAAGAGAAAACATATAAGGGAACAACAAAATATACAAATATGGATTTACTGATTTTCATTTTTAAAATCCTTAAAAAGTATTCCTTTATACCATCATTTTGGGATTTTTTATTTTTCTGGATGGTTTTGTACATATCTGGAAGCGAATTATAAAGTGTGTAGGCAATGTAGTTTAAAGATTTTATTCCATATTTTGTAGTGTGTGTTTGAGGAATGCGGATTTTATTGTTATTTCGAGTATTGTGGTTGTGGATGTCTTGATTGTAAAGTGGCTTGACGTTAGTGTGAGTTGATTGTTGAGTAATTTGTAGGATGGTGCTGGTGATTTCATACTTAGGAAGGATCGTGATTGGAAGGATACCGGAAACTGAGTAGATGTCCCTGACATGAGTGTCCCATGGAAGTCCAAAAACATTTCTGAGGGCTCGGTTTTGAACCACCTGCAGATCAGCAATCAATTTCTTCGAGGCAAAGCCCCAGATACAGCAGAGATAGGAAATGTGTGAATGTACCATGGCGTAATATACTGCAGTTAGTAACGGAATGGGTAGTAATCCTTGAAGTCTATATAGCACACCAGTTATGGGGGTAATTTTCTCCTTTACATGATTTATGTGGAGATCCCACGAGAGTTGAGAATCTACTATAAGGCCCAAATATTTTGTTGTCGTTTTCTTTTCGAGGCAGTTGTCACCAATTTTGATATCGAGGCTGGAATTTTTCTTGTTGCCGAATAGTAAATAATGCGTTTTTTTTACGTTAAGGGTCAGTTTATTTATTCTCAACCAGGTTGTGAGATGGGAAACATCGGCATTCATTTCCATTTCGAGTTCCGCTAGGTTTTTTTTGTTATAAAAAATTACAGTATCGTCCGCATAAAGTTGAAGAGTTCCTTTAATGCCCCACTTTGTTATGTCATTAACATATATTAGAAATAGCAACGGTCCAAGAATTGATCCCTGTGGCACTCCACATGTTATTTCACCCAATTCACTCATTTCTCCACCCAGTTCTACTGCCGAAAAGCGATTTGATAGGTAAGATCTAAAAAGTTCCAGAGGAGTACCAACAATACCCAAATGTTTCAGTTTTTCGATCAATACGTTATGGTCCACCGTGTCAAACGCCTTCTTTAGATCAATAAATATTGCCGCTGTAAAATCTCCATGGTCAATATGTTTCTGCAGATTTGATATGAAATCGAAAGCTGCACATTTAGTGTTAGATCGTCGTCTGAAACCGTATTGTTTTGAGGTGAGAATTTTGTTTTGTTCGAGATATTTCAATAGTCTTTCTTTGATGACACATTCAAAAATTTTGGAGATAGCTGGAAGTATAGAGATTGGACGATAATTTTGGACATTTTTTTACATTCGTCTTTATGTATAGGAATAATTTTTGCAACTTTTAGTTTGTCTGGAAAGATACCTTTTGACAGAGAGAGATTTATTAAGAATACGAGGTCATCCACCAGTTCCTCCTTGCAGTTTTTGAGAAGGAGAGAGGTTATACCATCGGAACCAGCTGCCGCTTTAGATTTGAGGTTGGATATGATCCGTAAGATTTCTGTTTTATTTGTCCTGATCATGTTAAAAGATTGTTTTGCTTGAGGTGCCGTGTAGATGGTATTTAAATCAGTTTTTGAAGTTTTTATGACTGATGCGAGACTCTCCCCAACTGAGAGAAAATATGTGTTGAAAGCGGTTGCAATCTCCTTTGGTTCTTTTACTTCTTCGTCATTTATGACTAGCAATTTACAAGCTATTGTTGGGTTTCGGGAGCTATTTGATATAATGGAGTTAATTGTTTTCCATGTTCGTTGTGGCTTATTCATGTTTTCATTAAGCAAATTCGTATAATACTTAGTTTTAATATATCTTCTATAGTTGGTGACAGTATTACGAGCTTTATTTTTTCTGTTGTCAAAGGAATACTTCCTTGATTTCGTTTCCAAAGTTTAAATATGCTATTTCGTTTTTTAATCAGCCTATCAAGTTCTGCATCAAACCATGGAGTATTGTTAGGTCTTTTGTCTCCTATATTAGTTTTTAGTTTTGTTTTACACGAATTCATAACATTTTGGAGATAGTCAGCGAAGTTATTATAATTTTTGTTTACATCGTCAGACGAATGGGTAAATTTACAAGTTTTAAGTGTGTTATTTAATTTTTTGATAATTTATTTTGTAAGCATTTGATAGGTTTCTTGCGGATCTGTTATTGGGAAGGTTTTTTAGGGAATTTTCATAATCCAATATAAGTATATTATGGTCACTAAGGGGATCATCAATATTTGAGATTTTTCCGGAACTATTTGTCCTATTTGTAATTATGTGGTCTATTAGCGAACTGGTGTTGTTAGTTACTCTTGTGGGAAATATTGTGTTACATACATAAAAGTTATACGATTTCAAGGTGTGAATATATTTCCGTGCAATATCAGTGCCTTTTGAAATATCGATATTGAAATCTCCAATAAGTAATGTGTCTTGTTTGTTTTTATTTAATATTATTTCTAAAGAGTCAAAGAAGTCTGTTATATTTGAGTTCGGCTTACGGTAAAAAACATACAGATTTAGAGGTTTAATATTTTTTGCCGTAATCCTAATTCCTAGAAAGGTATTTTCACTGCCGCATTCTTCGATTTTTTTATTGTCGAGTGTATTATGCATGTAAATGGCGACTCCTCCTCCTCTGTCCATCTCACGGGAAACAAAATTTCCAGAGTAGTCGGCAATATTGAAAAAAGTTTCCTCTCCTTTACGTAGCCAGGTTTCCGTGATTACGAGAATATGAACTGTTTCTGAAATGTTTTTTAGAGTTTCTTCAATTTCGTCAATTTTGTTTCTAATGCTTCTAGCATTCATGTACATAATACGCATACAGGAGCTTTTAGTGATGTATTCTTGTATATTGAAACATTTTTTTTCCTTGAAGTTGCCTTTAGCAGTGTCCCACGTAGTCTATCCTTTCTCTGAAGCGCTCATCCATCAGCTTCCAGAGTGGGCAATCTGGATTTGTTGCCCGGTGGGTTCTTGAAACTCCGGTGCAATTTGAGCACGTTGGTTCTTTCGCCTTGTTGGGACATGTGTCATATTTATGACTTTCTCCACAGTGAAAGCAAGTTATCTTCTCTGTACAAAAACGTTGGGTGTGACCAAAACCCAGGCATTGGTAGCATTGCATCATCGGTGATTGATCTTCTAGAAGCATTAGCATTATTTAGCATTATTCATTACGATATATTTTTTAAATGAATATTTTCCTTCATTTTATTCCAGTTAAACTGGTTCAGTTTGTCAACGGGTTCTTAAGACAGTCCACATTTTAAATTTAATAAAAGCCCGTATGTTTCACTTTATTTTAATTTTTAAAAAATATTTATAAAATGATTTAAAAATTACTTTGTAAACACCACTTTTTTAATATATACATATCAACATGTTTCGAAAGCAAAGCTTTACTCATCAAAATATGTATGTATTAGAAAAGTGGTGTTTTCAAAGTAATTTTTAATTCGTTTGTTAATAATGACGCTACAAAGTGAATACAAATCTTTTAATGAAATTATTTAAAAAAGCTATTTCAAGCAACGTTTCAATTCTGAATGGTGGTCTTTCACCAGGGCGATACTGAGAATATCTTCCACTCTGGAACGTGCGCAAATAATAATAATAATAAAAAATGGATTATTTCTATAGCGCCGTTTTCGTGAGAAAATCACCTCAAGGGCGCTCAAATATACTATATATGATTGTTTAATGTGTATTAACCACAGTTTAAATGCCGAAACAGCTGTCACAATAATAAAAACTATAAATACTTTGCAGAACTTAATGATAACATTATTAAATTTGATTTAAATAAAATTTTTAAAAAGTTAAATGGAGTTAAGAAATATTTACGTTCGTTAGTAGCGTGACGTAACGCTTAAATAAAATAAAAATAAAAAAATATTACTTAGATGAAAATTAACTAATTAGCAAACTAACAACCATCACGCCGTTTTCCAACAGGGGTAGGCCGAGAGGATGGACCGACAAACAACTCGTTATTGCGTTACATTTCATGCTTAATTCACATTCATACATACTCTTCTGTCATTCCGATTTCTGCCGAGTATTTGATTGAGCTGATGGTGCTATGCCTTCCTCGAGCGTCCCTGGCTTCTCCTTCCAATCACATTCGCGTCATATATTCTCCTTACACTCTTTTCTTCGTTCATTCGCTCTACATGCCCAAACCATCTAAGCGTACCTATCTTATTCTTATTTTCATTACGCTTACATCAGCCTTGCATTTTGTACGATTCTCAACTTTTCGCACACTATCATATATGGTTTTACCACTCATTCGCCTCAAAGATTTCATTTCTACAGCATTCAGTCTACTTCCATCCTTCCTCTGCCAGTTCCATGCCTCACTTTCATACATCGGGGTTGGTATTAGCACTCCACTGTGGACTGCTAGCGTCGCCTCTTTGGACAATTGAAATGAACAAATTTAATAATGTAACCATGGGTCTGCGGTACAATGATATTCAAAGAAAAACCACGTTACGTGGTCCCTTTCACGTGAAACGTGTCTGTTGGTAAAGAACCACTTAATTAAATAAAAAATAATAACTTCTATAGACTTCCTTTGAAGCATCTAAAGGTTGTACGGTGACATGTTTCACTCGGTAAGCACTATACAAGTAAACTAATTACTACACTCAGTAACACCGGCAACAGATTACGTGCTTATGTAAACAGAAATATTTTAAAGTTATGAACATAATTAAAAGTTAAATATGCCCTCAGTATAGCTCTGATAAAAGACCGGGATCCAGAATCGAAACGTTGCTCGAATTAAGATAAAACTTAAAATTATAAGGAAAAATACGCCATAACAGATGGTGTTAATTTCAATATTTTGGTCAAATAAAAATTGAGCACGTATTTTTCACGTATTTATAAATAATTAGGAAAATAATTTCCTTGGGCCTGTCATCTTTGTGGATGCTGTGTGGATGGTCTTTTTAGGGAAATGAAAGAGAGGAAGTTCTGAGAAGAAATATATATGAGGGGTTGGTAGGAATCTGGGGGCAGTGTCCAGGAGTAAGGGACGGATTAATTCATCCCTCCCACTGGAGAGTTCAAGGGGTCTACCTCAATCAGCCCACCGGCCCAATACCGGAACACGCATCCGCCGCCAAGACCTGGACAGACCTGCTGTAGCGAACCACTCGAGGTGACCTATGACAGAGGTGTTGGTTATCCAAGGAATGCTTCCCTGGGCGGTGGCACCCATACCCGCCTACCAAATTCCTTTTTAAACTTATACAAATACAATATTTACACGTTAGTGTATTGTAATTTTACAAGTTTCTTGAAGGAGTCCAGTCCATAATGGAGTGCTCATACCAACCCTGATATATGGCAGTGAGGCATGGAATTGGCAGAGGAAGGATGAAAGTAAAGTGAATGCCGTAGAAATGAGATCTCCGAGACGAATATGTGGTAAAACCATGTATGATCGTGTGAAAAATATTGAGATTCGTAAAGAATGCAAGGCTGATGTAAGCGTCATGAGCAAGATTAAGAAAGGGACGCTTAGATGGTTTGGGCATGTAGAGCGAATGAACGAAGAAAAGAGTGCAAGGAGAATATACGAGTGTGACGCGAATATGAATGGATCAAGAATCAGGGGACCCCCGAGGAAGACATGGCACGAACAAGTGAATCAAATACTTGAGTCGGGCGATAACAGAAGTCGGAATAATAGAAGAGAGTGTATGAATGTGAATGAAACAAGAAGTGGATGCCAAGATCGAGTTGATTGGCGGTCCGTCCTCTCTTCCTACCCCTGCGAGGAAACGGCGTGATGGTTTGTTAGTTAGTTAGTTTTCGTGAAGGACTCTTGTTTTAAATCTACAGTAATAATTTATTTCACTTCATATTCCGTGTGTATACCCGCCAACAAACAATTCATCTGAATGTATAAAGCTTTACACGCTAAAAGTGTTTTTTTCTAAAACACTGAAATTAACGCCATCTGTGATTACGAGTTTTCATAATATTTTTTTCATAAGTTTACCCTTAAATCGTGTTAAAGTGTACTAAATCTGAATAGTCAGATACAACTTAATCTTTCCCATCTCCTTCCCCTCCCCGCTCCTTTCAGCCTAACAAAGATACCCCAACTGGGCACGACGATATGACAGTCCCACTGGCTCTGGACAATGGAGAAAATTTTGGGACTTTTGTATGCTAGGCTGAAGAGAAATATAGGAGATGGGGAAGAAAAGGGTTAGAAAGAACTAGTCAGATTTGGTTACTAAACAAGGCTAAAAAAATTTTAAGCAATGTGTAGATTCCGACTGGTGGTCTTTCACCAGGGCAATACTGAGAGTATCTACCACTCTTATTCAATTTGTTTTAGCAGAAAATGCTGGAGCCATACGTGATACTTAGCTATAGAAAAAACTTTAAATTATTATGAAAATTCGTCATCGCAGGTGGTATTTAAATATTTTAGAAAATACACTTTAGGGAAAGTAATGTTTTTAAATATTGAGATGAAATGTTTGTTGGCGGGTGTTCACACGAACCATGAATTGTAATAAATAAAATAGGTTTTTAAAGGAATTCAGGTTTAAACCTGCAATCGCAATATTTAAAAGCATTACGTGCTAAAAAGTTTTTTTTTTCGAAAATACTGAAATTAACGCCATCTGTGATCACGAATTTTCATAATATTATAAGTTTACCCTTAAGCGAAGGAAAACAAAAAATTAACAAAAATGTGAGGAAATTATATGAATAATTTACCAGGGTTTAAAAATATTCTTATACCTCTAAGAGCACTGAACATATTTTCCCAAATAGGTATACTGATATGAAAGAAAACTGATGTACGAAATGACCATAAAACTTTTAGACTCCTAAGCCCTAGACAGGCTAATTAAATTGTTTTTTTTTCTGTTCCAAATGCTATTGTATTGAACGTATCTATAGAATAAATCAATTCAAACAGATAAAAACGTAAACAAAATACCATTTGCATGTTGAATCCTGACAAACAAACACTGGCCCATATCTCGACGTAAACAAGTTCATCATAACAACAACACTTGCAAGTTGAATCCTTACAAACGCCTGCCCATATATTCGCCGTTTGGCCTATAAAACTCGTACACCCGCGGTACTTTTCATCATTCCCACTCAAGTCGTCGAACGAGTAACACCTCCACCGAGACGCTGCTTCACCTTGAAACTCGACCACCATCATTTATCTCCACTCTACACGGACTCGCTCTCCTCACTTCGATACCTCGACTTGCTGCTGCCAGATGAGAACAGTCTCTACACCCAGCAACAGCTGAAGTCCCCTCAAGCGATCGACCATACTGGCTGGTGCTATAAATCAAGTACGCTCGGAGCGACAACATCTCCATTGGGAAACTACCAAACGCCTTTCTCAGAAGGATTCGCAAATCACAATAGTTGTGCGTCCCTGTGTGCCGGTGCCTAAATATTTACACTATTTTTCTTGTGCGGGCTTTGCACGTCTCGTACAGCTATTTTTATTTACTTTTATATTACTTATGTAATATTGTTGAACTAATGGCTATCTCACACGCATCCAATAGCAAGGACAGTGATAATTAGCAAATAAAACGTTTAGTTAATTTTAAGTCACTATCCGCAAAGTAGTAAGATACGGTTACGTAGCGATTTTTACTCGATTAGAATATATCCTATTTTTTTGGTTAATGGTAAATGACACGTGATACGTGCTTACATAAATATTTTAGAAGAAAAAAAATCTAATGCTATTAGCACGTAACGCTTTTAAACAATTGTTTATTGACGGGTGTACAATCGGAATACAAGTCCTTCAAGAAACTTGTAAAAATACTGTATATGTTAATTTCACAATAATATATTGTATTTTAATTATTAATAATAATAATCAGTATTAATAATCTTAATGTTTTATTATCTTTTTTTATAACAAAATAACAAATAATGATATCGTCACTCCGATTTCCCGTGCTGAGGATTTCATTTACAAAATATTAAATTCATATGCTTGATGAAAAAATTATAATAATTCTAAGGTGAGGTGTTTTAAGTGCAGTTGAATTGTTTCGGTGTTAGTCTGTATTTGGTGTTAATATATTTTCTATTTCAGTTCTCCCTATGTAACGTATCCAGTGTTTTATTTAATTTTTAAATGTATTATGGTTGTTGAGATTTGTGAAGAAGAGTGGGATTTTGTTGTAGAGCTTAGAACCTTAGTATAAGAAGTTTTTTTTATCCAAATATTTTTGTGGTTTCTTAAATAAAAATTGTATAGATATTGTATAAGAAGAATTGTATAGACACTCTCTAATGATTACAAATAAATTCTGGAAGAGTCTTGTAGTTATAAAAAGGTAGCAGGAATTTTATATATGGGTATTAATTGAGGATGAAATTGACAGTTCTTAGAAGTCGAAGATTAGATGCAATTAGGTGGGGGAAATTTTCGCGCTGTTCGGAAACGCACCCAATTAAGATTTTCTACAAATACAAGAGTTTACTAAATCACTCAGTTAATTGCACTTGTAAACGACACTTATCACTTTTCTCAGGACAATGATGTAGTTACCATCTAACACTGTTCTTGCTACTGGCTACGTGTAACCTAATTCTGCTTCTTATATTGGAGTGGCTTAACGGGTACGAATTACCATTGCATAAAGATAATATTTTATAGTAAAAAAATAAGTAAAGATAATTTCGGCATTAGAAAATGTTTCATAAAATTCAGGGGCACATGAACACGCCCACAATACACTTATATCGGTTTATCCATTCAGTGTTTAAAATAAATTATGTTTTATATATGCATAACGTGAAAGCACTCGTTTTTAATGCGAAATTTGTTCGAAAAAACAGTTGGCTTTTTGAAGAAACTTCGTTTATTGTGAGAAGAGTATAAAAAGCAGTACACTAATACTACTTATTTATCTTAAACATAAAGCAGAAAATTTGTTTGTTTGCTAAAATAAAAAATCTATTACAGTGAGCTGTAGAGTCTTTAAATTTGAAAAGCTTTTGTCTGTGAAATTTCTAGATCAATGTATGTGTCGGACGTGTTCGCCTCTCCTACAATACTTGTTGTTATTGTTCTAATTTGTAAGGGAGTCGGATCGTATAATTAATATTACTTTGCTATCCGCAAACGAACCCGATTTCCGATCCCTCTGTTAATGTATGCTTCGAGGTCTGAGCGAAACATGTTCTCATCGACCGCTCAGAAAATGAATTAATTGAATAAAAAGTCTGAGCGGTACGTTGGTGCGAAGGATAGGGGCTTGTCGGACATGCGCAGAACGCGGTAGCTCTGCGAGTGAGAAAACCAGGTATTGTCAGTTTGCCTGCGACCTATCTCGACTGCCCGCTTGCTACGACTTCTGATCTACTCGCCTTCTTTCCTTCTGACCACCACTCTCCCTCGACCCCCCATCGGATTACCGCCTCTCACTGGACCCAGACCAAGCAAACGTCATAGGGACAAGGCCCCGAGTTCAACTAATAATTCTGCATGAATTGGGTTTTTGTGCAGAATTACATTTGCAAACTACAAAAGTCATTAATGAGGTCTTATCGTCAGTATCGTTCCTCCTTGCAAAGGGAACGATAGGTTGTACTTTCTCCCCTCCCAGCCCTTTCCGCAGATCGGGATCAGCTGCCCACTACAGTTTGCTTGTGTGCCATTACGTCTGGCACGATGCATTTATTTTAATATCACAACGTTACTCCTATCGTGATTTATGGAGTTGTGTAATATTCTCAAACCGTTTAAAAAAATACAAAAAGCCATACATTTCACTGGCGGTTCGTGGATTATCTCATTGAGAGTTCAAATCGGCGATTAAAAAAAAAAACCCTTATGTATAAATCCTATGTTGGTCTTTTCCATAATTATTCATATTCAATTCATTTTAATAACTTATTGAAGCTTATAAACCCCATTGTAATATTTTATCATCGAAGAAGATAATATTAACAAATCCTAAATGACACACGGAATGGTGGAAAAACCCTTTTATGTACATATCTACATACTCAGTCAACTTAAATTATTACCACATTGACGTTTTTAACTCAACTATAGTTGATATTAAACTAAAATCCATTACACGACCGCTCTCAAACTAGATAACTTAAACCACCTTTCCATCGACTCTAGTCCTTTGTACCTTTATCCCGCTCCTATGTTCCCCTCCACCCTCCCCTCCCCCGACTGACATCGTTTAAGCTAACTGATGTAAAACTGTATATTATCACACTTTACTCATGGTATTTATCATCAGCAGTGGAAAATTTAAAATTGGCGTGATTTATTGTTTTTATTATTATATGTTCATTATGGATTTGCTGTTTATTTTCCCAAAAATAAATAAAATAAAATGATATTGACAAGGCCAGAGGTCCTGGGTGCGGTTCCCGATCATGAAACTGATACCTTGTTTTTCTGTGGTTTTGGTTTTTTTCGGGATCATGTTTCATTTCGTATTGGTTAATATTATCTTCTTCAATGATTCATATTTTTTTCCTAAAACTAAATGAATTTCGTCATATCACTGCTCAGAGATTAACTACCTAGCAACAATATACTATTTGACGATTCATTAAAACGTCTGTGGCTAACAAATATAATATCGTAAATTGTAAGTAATAAATTTATTGTACTAACAACGTAAAGCTCGGTAATCACAGAAAAAAAAATTATTGATTCTTTCAAAATCCTATTCCGTACAAATTTGGTATTAACAAATCCCCTTCATCAGTTTCCCTATGGTACATCTGCCCTGAACCAATCGACTCCCGATGCCGTCGACTGGCTGAATAACCTCAGCATCCCACTATGACCTCCACCAACTCTCCTCCACCGTACGAAGGAGAAGACGAACAAATCCCATAGTCGCTGTATACCCCTGTTGTTAACAAATTCCCATAGATTCCACGCTTCCACGGTTTTCCACTGGAGCGCTCCGAGTACATTTTTGTATGAACATTTTCATAGAACAGAAAGCTTTATAAGTGCAAAATTTATATCGCACGTATGAGAATCATTTTGTTATGGAAAGTAGTGAAATTATAATAAAACTTTCTTATTATCTTAGCTTTTTATTGGAGTTCACTGCAAAAAAGGCACTTTAAAGAAAACCGCCACTGAGACTGATACGTTCTCACGTCGTAGATACTCTCAGTATCACCCTGGTAAAAGTCCATCAGCCTCACAACAAAAGAGTTAGGACTCTTGTACTGTATTCTCAGAAATAATACATTTTCAGAAAATCATAAGTTTTACTAATAATGTCCCTTAAGTTTTGCGATATTAGCGTCAATAATGTACGCGCATATTCGCTTCAATCAACACTGGAATAGAAGGAAGTTGTATATTATTTAGTCAAATTCGAGAAGAATATGAATAAAATGAGAAGCGAGTCGTAAATAAAAAAAGCCTGCTATTAGATTGATGCAAATTAACCCCCGCCCCTGTTTGAGGTTCAGTATAGCGTGCAGAGCCAAGCACAGGGGCGACTCGTGATGATTCGAACACAAAATTCTATACCTCTTCATTTTATTACAACTTATTAATATTTACAATTGAAATTAAAACACTTTTGTATTTTGTTCCACTTATTTATTTTCACCGGGACCGGTTTCATCCTACTACGGACATTTTCAGACTGGTAGTTGAAATTCTTATGCTACGATATTTATACAAACTTAGGCAGGAGTACACAACATTGTCTCTATATAATGCATGTTTCTATTTTGTTAATTTAAGGTATTATAAGTTATTTTGTTAATTTAAGGTACATATAGGTAATTATAATGTTTAATATTAAAATTATGAATGATGTTACATAGTAAATAGATATTTTTAATTCACATGAATGTATATGAATTTATATAATTGAAATGGTTTGTGATTACTGATATTTTATTTTGGTAATATTGGGATATTCCCTCCTTGTTGCTTAGGGCTTACTTGACAAATATTGATAGCACTATGGTAATTATTATTATAAGGGTTCTCCGTGTATTTGGGTTATTACATTTTTAAATTACACAACTGCTCTCTGAAGTAAAATTATTCTAAGTGAATTATAATTATTATTTTCTCCCTACTTCTTGTTAATAAAAATATGGTGACCCTTTGATTGGGGCTAATTGTAGCACAGATATCTTATGAAATTATTACTGTTGTAATCTATAAATATACGTCCCAACTTAAAGATTTACTGTACATTTTATAGTTGTTTATAGTCTGAATAACTTTGGTGTTATTCCAAAAAAATTAATTATGATATATCGTTTCACTAAAATTGTAAAGCCACTCATCTCAACACAGGACTGTCCTAGTGAGATGAGTGGCTAATGTTTTTGTTTTGTTTTTAAATTTAAGAATAAATAAATTACTCAAAGATTATTATTTAGAACGTTTAAAATCATGGACTCTACCAAAACCTCGTTCAGGCTTTGACTTGAATGTTCTCTCAAATGTATATTTTGTCCTATTTTTGTCATTGCTCCATTTATGTATTATGTATGTACTGCTGTGATTATGTATCTCTTGTTTGTTTCATTTCGTGTTATATATTCTGTGTAATTGTACAAATGTCCGTCAATAAAAATACGTAATAAACATTACTCATACGTTCATATTTATAATATTAAAAATACCAAATTTTATACCAATTTATACTACATTTTGAAAACAATTTGATTTTTTGTATTTTTTCTTAGTCCTCCTCACTGAGAGGTCCTGTGGTGAGGCGGAATAGAGTTATTTAATTTGGTGTCATCTAATTAAGTTCGTCTCCTATGTCGTTTTTAGTGCTGTTTTTAAGGTTCATTGACCTCTTTCAGACAGACGTTAATTCTTGACTTGTACTCATTAAATGTTTCTATTTGTTTTATATTTGGGGGAAGGACGTTGTGGAGTTTTGTTCCAACATATGTGTAGTTTCTTTCTCCGAAAGTGGTTTTATAACATGCCATGTTTTTTTTTATTTCATTTTGATTCGATCTAGTGTCATGAATATCTGATCTAGTCTGGGGTTCCATATTTTTAAATGTTTTAATCAAAATATTTGTATGTAATAATAATATACATTGGTGTTTCACAGAAATTCGTAATCTAATATTGTCATCAAATTGTTAAAGCGCCATTTTGTTTTTCATCGGAGAAGCACAACTGTCATTGCTTTACTCTTGTCACCCATGCCAAAAGCCCGATGTCGGTTAAAGGTGATTTAAATTCTAAAAATTATAATAAACTGCACGTGCAAAGTAAGTAAAAATATATTACACGTGTTAAGTATGTGTGATACACCTATAATATTTAATAATACTGTGATAATTAAACCAAAAACTCCTTTAAAACTGTTTTGTCATTGACATGTTATCTAAATCGCATTTAAGCAAAATGTCTTTAAGCCTAAGGAAAAGGATAAGGAATTTTCCTTACAAATAATCAAAATTGGCCTCCTGGTTACAATCCGTCGTATTTATCAATCTCACACTTCCGTTTGAGAATTACTGAGATTATCATAAATTGCTTCCCATGTGTTATGGCTGCCATCTTTCGTTGCGACTGCAATGTTATACCAGAATTTTTGCAACCTCCAGAGGTGTCTCAGATATATACTCGTATATCCAACTTTATTTATTCTTGTGACATTTCTACAAGTCTAGTATAAATATTCAATTTCAACCCGCAAAATATGCGTCTATAGTCAGTTAAGGTTACCCACCACTTTCCCACCCGGTGTAAGTAACTTATGGTTACTCCTTTAGGGGTGCACGTCAATGACTCTATTTTTTTAGTTCAACGAAGCTGAGGTCATAAATGATTCTAAAACCTCAAGTGTCCCTGCATAGCGTTGGCTTAGAAGGAGGTTAGTAAAATGACACATCCCAGAATTGTTAGTACACACTTAATGTCGACAAAGGTGGCTCTTGTAAATATGGTGGCTCTGCTCTGCTCAAGTTGACAAAATATGATGGGACATGGAGAAATACTAACACAAAATAGTAAAAAAAAGAGAAACAAAATCGATTCAAGTAGTACTACTAGGACAAGCCGTTCCCAGGACACCAGAGTATCCCCTCTGAAACAGTTCGAGGTGGATTCTTGTTCCCGCCACCCTTCCCAGGAGACATTGCGCCAGTCGTCAGGATTATCCCTTAAGAAAAGTATGATTGGGAAAAGAGGTAAAAAATACCAAAAGACTCAAGGATTGATATAGAGATACGGAAGGGTTCAGATGGCCGTGAGCATGCCATTAGGCATGCTCCATCGGGAAGTGCACAGTGAATCCGGCTAGGGCAAGTCAGAAGCAGATGACTCCCTCGGGTTGCAGGGACTGGGTTAATTCCCCACTCCCTAAAAGGGGAGGTGGACAGTACAGAACATAATAATTCATAAGAGTTCAGTTCGCCTGAATATCTCAAAATATAAACAGAGTTCCATATGAAGAAAAATTTTCCTACTTAAAAACAAAACTCGTGATAGGGAAAGAAAAAAAAACTAAACAATTAAATAACGTGTAGTGGTTAATTTTAAAATAGTGTAAGATATAATAAAAAAGCAGAAATCTAAAAGAGCAAAATACAGAAGTAGATAGAAAACATATTATCAAAAATAGCAAGTAAAAGATAAACATTGACAGAGGTAAACATAAAATGTAAAACAAGCATATAGTTAAATAATATAAAAGAAATACCGGGGATTCAAGAGCACACTACCTCTGGCACCTGAAACGAGAAAATTATTTTATAATGCTATTCCGCGACTCTAAGTTCAGGCCATCTCTCCACCCATCTACTTACAAACCTTCTCAGACAGTCGAAATTCACTTTATTGCAGACCATATCAGCATTCCACTCTCGTCTGGTTATTCCGTTCAAACCATCCACCATGTCCTCTCTCGCATCCATCAAAATCTCACAGTGCCACTGAAATTGCTCTGCGATCTGGTCTGTGTTACCACAAGCACAGTTTGAATGAGGGGATAGTGATAGGCTATGAAGTCTGCCCCTAAATTCACCGCCCCCCCCGATAGTAGTTGGGTGGTATAGTGATCCAGGTGTAAAAAGTCTGGCGTTAAGGGATTTACTTTATTGTCTCTATGTTTAGGGATATTGACATAGTATTTTGATTTTCGCATTAATAACTGACTGGCCAGTTTACAGCCGAGTGGTCCATACACAGAGCAAATAATATATTGTAATTCAAAATAATTGTTCTCACTGTAAAACTATAATTATGAACAATGAAATGTTTCAATTTCTTCAAACGATTGGTATTCACTTTGTAGCGTCATTATTAATAAATTAATTAAATATTACTTTGTAAATTACTATTCTGAATCTGCAAATCATATTTTAGAAACCAGTCATTCATTTGATATAAATAAAGGTTTAAATTGTTTACATACAAATACAACCGGCTTACAATTAGATAAATTTGGAATTTTAGAAATCAGAAAAAGCATTAATAGTGAATTAAATTTAATAAATATTCAAAAAAAATTTTTTTTTAAATGGCAATCTGTTGAATTTATTTGCATATTAATATTAATAATAAAAATAATATCTTTTTTTAATTTCTAATATAAATTTGTTAGTCAATATTTTATAATATTTTTTATTAACATTTTTGATTAATTACTTACCTACTTTATTCGTTTTTTGTTTATGTTTTTATAAATTGTCTATTCTTACATTATTGTGTTCTAATTTTTATTATTTACCTGTACCTGAAATTATTTTTTAGTATTCATATATTCCTAATTATGAAAGCATCGCTTTCGAAACATTTAGATTTTTATGTATATTTATAAAGTGGTGAAAACAAAATACATTTTTTAATTAATTTATTAGTGAAATGTTAGTTCATATACCTAAAATTTCATTTAAACTAATTCAAAAACTAACCCACAAATTTTTTATTTATACACCATTCCACAGGTTTTTTTTTCTGCATCGATCTATCTGGGTCCCGTGACTTTACAATGAAAAAGAAGACCTGTACGACGTTGGAAAAATCTTCGTTTTGTCAATATTACGTTTTTTAATTGATATATAAGCCTCAAATCCTGCGTTTTTTTACATGATGTTACAGCAATATTGCCGCAATAGACTAAAAAGCTACTGGACTGACTTACGCGCGGTTTTTTGCAAAATGATCCGCGTTGTCCGGATATTGTTTAGGGGTAGGGGTAACACATCATAACCTCAAATCTTTACTCCAAACCATTCGTAACCCTGGGCAACGCCCGGATACTTCAGCTAGTAATTAATGAATAAAAATAGTCTCAATAAGAAATGTATTTTAAAATCAATTTGAATTTTTTAAAAAGGCTTTTCGTGGGTGTCGGAGCAATTGCTCCAATGCAGGTATTCCTTAACCACATCCTATATTAATTTATAGACTGAAATTCTAGTGCCTGTAAATAAACAAAAAAGATGTCTCCCTTTTTCGGGGTACATTCGCATCATCGTAAAAGTTGAAAAAACCCTAGTGGAATAATTGTCCCTTTTAGATAAAAATTTATCTTTCGACACGAGCCGCCATATTACGGAACAGTTGGACCGTTTTCCGTACATAATTTATATTTTAAGGTAACAAACCTTCAGACATAAAACATTAAATATGTAAAAGTGTATTGTGGGAAAAATGTACGAGTCGTATCTATCTATATCTACCTCCTTTCTCCTCTCGCCCTTACTTTCTGTCTACAGATACAAACCGTGGAGTTCGGGTGACTGCCTACGTTTTATTATAAAGGTTTGTTTATTGTTTAATTTGAGATTTTTACTGTGCGTCTTTGTTATTGTTTTTCTTATTTTTTAATTATCTTTAGCATAAGTGAGTCGCAGTCTCATGTCATAATTCGTTACGGGAATACACAGCCTGTTAAACTTGTTGAATAAAATTTAATATTAATTACTTGCCTACTTTAATCAACTTTTGTTTACGTTTATAATTTATATTAACATATAATGTAAAAATAGACAAATTATAAACGTAAACAAAAGTTGATTAAAGTACGCAACTAATTAATATTAAATTTTATTCAAAAAGTTTATCATTGTCTATATATGACATTATTATTTTTTATTATTCTATATATTCCTGATGAAGAAAGCATCGCTTTCGAAATATGTAGATATGTGTATATTAATAAAGTGGTGAATACAAAATTTATTTATTTTAAACTTAAATAAACTTGAATGCTTTTTTCTCCACTACAATACCTGTCCTCTCGAATAACGCACTGCCCACTGGAAGACGTGATACAGAAACCCTCAAGGAATACATTAAAGCCGTGAATAGAAACATTTCATTTCAAGATGACCTCGCAAACCTCCTGCCCAGCCGCCTGACGTCCAGGAAACCTTTTTGGACTGAACGTGAAAGGTTGCTTCTCACGATACTCCCCTGAAGAGTCGTGGCAAACTTAGTGGCAGACCTCGGACGTCAAAACCAAGCACCCCGTTGTGTAGACCCTATTATTAAATTATGTTGGTATAATAATATACTCTATGGATCACTTCTAGAGGTTTGTCTATGAGACATAAACTCTGGGGGTCACTTGTTAGAGCAACCACTTGTCAAACCGGTGTCAACCGAGATAGTCAATAAATCTACTTTACATTTACAAGTGCTTTTTAATATAACACCTTATACAACAAATTGCTGAGGTTCTCTCTCCCTCGGAAGTCGTGGGCCTCATTAAACCGTATCCGTTGCAGTTACATTCGTTGTGCGTGTATGGTGCATAAATAGGACTTCAAGTATTCCGGAATTTGTGAATGTGGACATATTCAAACAACGGGAATGAAGGGTACACTTCAACTGTATGCGGTTAACACAATAATATGCTATCATTATACTAATATAAACGACATGGAAAGATAAATGGAAAGGGATTTGACACATTTGAAAAATTAGCTGAGAATTAATAAAGAGAGTCTTAACATTAAAAAGACACATTATACGCTATTCGGAAATAGGAGGGAGCAAAGCCTTGAACCTTAAAAGCTCTAGAACCAAATAAACATGAAAAAGCAGATGTCGCGAAATATCTGGGCCTTCTGATTGACTCACAACATCATATTGACCATGTGAAATCAAAGGTTTCTCCAGTGACCGGTGTAATCTAGAGATAACGTGGATTGCTTCCCACCTCTATGCTACGATCATTGTGCTATGCTAAGATTCATTCCCACTTGGTTTATCTTTCGAGTACCTGGGGTTTCGCTGCCAGGAAAATGGTATCTGAAGTATGGATAATTCAAAATAGAGCCCCTCGTAACATTTTTGTTTATTTATCTAGCCAATAATCTAAAACTTTTCTCTAGTTATCTTACGGGTAGAATATGTTCAGTTTTTATTTCAAAAGATACAAGTGATCTTAGAATGATAACATGTGGTGTACCACGGGGCTCCGTTCTCGGACCATTATTATTTTTTATCTATATTAATGATATAACAAAATGAGTAAAGAAGGGTATACTTCAACTTTACGCAGATGACATAATAATATTCTATCATAATACTAATATAAATGACATTGAATGGGAAATAAATAAGGATTTGGCTCATTTGGCAAATTGGCTGAGAATTAGTAAACGTAATCTTAACATTAAAAAGACACATTATATGCTATCCGGAAATAGGAGCGGGCAAAGCCTTGACATCTCTTTAGGACCAAATAAACTTGAAAGAGCAGATTTCGCGAAGTATCTGGGGGTTCCGATTGACTCACGGCTCACATGGGAATATCATATTGAACATGTAAAATCAAAGATTTTTCCAGCGACTGGTTTAATGTACAGATAACGTGAATTGCTTCCCACATCCATCCTACGATCATTGTACTATGCTATGATTCACTAGGTTTCGCTACCAAGAAAATGATATCTGAGGTACAGTTAATTGAAATAACATTTTTTGCTAGCATGTTAAAGATATTTACCGGCACACACTAGTATTAATTACCGTTTAAGATTATACCTAGCCATATGATAACAAACACTACTTTAAATATGGTTCAATGCCATACTCACACAAATATAAATTTAACTATAATCACGACGTTCACTAACTAATACACGACAACACCAGAAATTACACATATCAAAAATACACTCTACAATATACGGACTAAAATCATTGGAATACATTGCTTCAACCAGCTATAACGAGTTGTTTGGGGAATTGAGATATGTGTGCGTTCCGGACGAAATGATGTAGAAATTTAAAAAAAAAAAACTATACAACACTAAAGAAAATCGAATAATCTACCAGAAACATAAGGGAACTTACAGCAACGTGAAGAACCTTAAAGAAACTTAAGGGGATTCTTCTTAATTCCGGAGAAAAATATTTTAATATATTTTTTTATTCTACATAGGCTTAGTATTTATCAAAATCAAATCAGAAATATGACGTCTGTTTTACAAAATATTAAAAATATGAAGAAAAAAAAATGTATTTTGATAGAAAGCAGTCACTTTGTGGTTAGACATATTTAATGAAAATAAAACAATAACTTTGTTTATAACCACGAGAATTTTATTTAATTTTATTACGACCGACCGGTTTCGCTTAACATAAGCATCTTCAGGGTACAAAAATTAAACTGATCAAAAATTCTATATTCTACTTTTGTATTCTATTTTGTACATATAAACACACACTATGTATTTTTGAACAGTTTAATTTTTGTACCCTGAAGATGCTTATGTTAAGCGAAACCGGTCGGTCGTAATAAAATTAAATAAAATTCTCGTGGTTATAAACAAAGTTATTGTTTTATTTTCATTAAAAAAAATGTATTCCTTTCTCGGTATGGTTAGTCTAAACTCTAAACTCGCACAAACCGGCCTCCACTCATTGGCCGTTCAGTGTGAATTCGGCAGGCGATCCCGACGGACGTGCTGCGCGAAGAATAAAACATGACTAAACTACGTTTATATTGACGAAAAAATACTCAAATATGCAACTAACCGAGAAATAAATGCCCAAATATGCATTATGCATATTATGCAAATAATAATAATTTGTTAAGCGTCTTTTTTCATGAGAAATCATCGCAATAGTGAAATGCATGTAATCCGATGTGTAATCGGGGCTAGTTGTTTTTTTTTGCACTGCAATCTGACTCAGGCTGTGCATAAAAATAACATACGAAGCTAAAACAGGAATTGAAATTCTTCATATTTCTCTAACATTTTGTAAGACAAAAATATGTGACAAGATATTTTTTTACTGTGAAGTTAAAGAAACAAAGGATGGGTGATTTGATAATTATTATTTCATAGACACCTATTATTTATTTCCTGTATTATGAGTCCCTAATGAGAAGCGAATTGTGTCAATAATATTATAAATTTCGGTAGACTTTCCATGAATATCGGTAGATCGATAGATTTTAGCTAAAATGGAATCACTAGTTTGAAGTTCGTAGTTGGAACGTTGGCCGATCGTGTAGTTGCCCGATCGGCCAACGTCCCAACTCCGAACCGAGTTCAGGTTGGGACGTTGGGCGATTGTGTGGTCGTAGCATTAATGCTAATATTTTGAAAAAAATAATCTACATCCTATTATATTATTTTATTAGATAATTTCTTATCGGCATTCTAAAGAAAAATCTTCGACCTATTTTTTGACGATTTTAAACATTTTAAAATATTATGTTAAACATACTTAGAACGGTCAGAAAATATTACTGACTTAATTTTGATAAATGCTAAGCCTATGTAATTTTTTTAAATTTGTAATAAATGTTTTTCTCTGTAAAAACATTTTTTTTATCGGATTATGTAATAATATTATCATTATTTAGAATTAATAAACAATCCTCCCCGACACCCCTCTCCCCCTTAACATTAAGAAAATTAAACAATTGTAAGTAAAATTGACATTTTATCAGTTTCTCTCCTTAAAAAAAACCCTCCCCACAACATTCCCAAGATAACAAGTTTTTTTACGTTTCCCTCAAGGCCTTTATGTAAAGTTAATAGGAATAAAATAAATGTAGGCCTGACAAAATACCGTGTAAATAAGTACAAATTTTAGAGTCCCTTAATGTTTTTTGAATTCTATGAAAATTTGAACAATTTTCTTCTCATTTTTTCCATTGTAGACTCAAGCGAATAACCGTGATATTATTTATAACTTATTCATAAATTGGATTGTAATAAAATTACCTGGTTGAATGTAAATTCTCATTAATAACGTAATTCAATCATTCTCTATCAGTTAACGGGTACATGTTTTGAGATGTTTTTAACGGGTATAAAGCTTTCTTTTTTGTGGGAAGGTGTGGGAAATGGAAGAGAAAGAAAGAGAGAATGAATATAAATAACCAGACTATCAAATCTAGTAACAAAATATGACTATTGCCATTTCAAGAAGTAAATTTCGAAAAATTGGCTTTGTTACACTGACATAAATACTATTTTTTTTTATTAGATAGTAATAGTTTGATACATATTTTACAGATTTGTCCAATATATATAATATTCTTTCTTCATGTTAGTTGATGCTTACGAGGTGTGTTCAAAAGAAAAGGTGAATTTTGAATTTTCGCGGGCTGTGTATATTCGATTATCGAATTCTTTTTTTGTTAAGTTGGTACACATATGTTTATCATATGTTAGCATTATCAGTCATTTTGGATTAGTGGTTTGTTTTTGACAACTGGAAAGGTTAGTCACGTTTTTGTGTGTTCTTCAAAGAATATGTATTAAATTTTGTGTTAAAAATGGAATAAAGTGCTCCAACGCACTTAAAATGTTGACTGTGGCATTCGGCGAGTCTACTTTATTTCAAAAAAGTGTTTATAAGTGGTACAAGCGCTTTACAGAAGGCCGAGAAGATGTTAATGACGATGAGCGTCCTTGAGTTGCAACCACGTCAACAAACGAAGAAAACATCGAAACAGTGAAGAAAATGGTTTTGGAAAATCGTCAAATCACTATAAGGGAAGTTGCAGAGGATGTTGACATATCAATCGGCTAATGCCATGCATTTTTCTCGGATGTTTTGGGCATGAAACGTGTGGCAGTGAAGTTTGTTCCGAAATTGCTAAATTTCATTATTATTTCATAAAGTCGCATTAGTATCGCTCAGGAGTTGTTGAATGGCGTCAACAACGATCCAGATTTGCTCAAAAGGGTCATAACTGGTGATGAAACGTGGGTATATGGTTATGACGTCGAAACCAAGGCCCAATCATCCCAATGGAAGCGGCCAGAAGAGCCAAGACCGAAAAAAGCACGCCAAGTTCGATCAAATGTGAAGGTTTTGCTCACTGTTTTCTTCGATTACAATGGCGTGGTGCATCATGAGTTCTTGCCAACAGGTCGTACGATTAATAAGGAATACTACAAGGAAGTTATGCAACGTTTGCGTGAAGCAATACGGGTCAAACGATCGGAATTGTGGAAAAACAAATCATAGATTTTGCATCACGATAATGCACCAGCTCACACATCAATGCTTGTTCGTGATTATTTGGCCAAAAACAACACCATAATCATACCTCAACCACCGTATTCACCAGATTTGGCTCCCTGCAACTTTTTCCTATTACCTAAACTGAAGAGACCAATGAAAGGAAAGCGTTTTGCCACAATTGATGAGATAAAGTCAGAATCGAAGAACGAGCTGATGGCCATACCGAAAAGCGCATTCCAGAAGTGTTTCGAGGATTGGAAGAAGAGCTGGCATAAGTGCATTATATCTGAGGGGGGTTACTTTTAAGGTGAGAAAATGGATATTGATGAATAAATAAATACTTTTCGAAAAAATTGAAAATACACCTTTTCTTTTGAACACACTTCGTATACTTAGGAAAGAAGTGCTTGTTAAAATAATAAAAATATTGCATAGTGTGTGCGGAAAAATGAAAAACAATTTCAAAATTTATGAAAGTATTTGAATTATTTGTGTTTTACAAATAAAGTGAAATTATATAGTGAAAACAAATATAAAAAAGATGATGCTTGAATTTGGGTTTATCCTTGTTTGGTGACCAGATCTGAATAACCAGGTGATTTCCAACCTTCCACATTCCTATCTCCTTCCCTTCCCCATTCTCTAATCGGCATGTTCTTATGTACCTACTCATCTGTCCCTAAACTCTCTACCTACTTCTCGAATTCCAAGTGATTGTTTATCTTAACCATGACCAGACAATGCGTCACCCTACACCATTTTATTGTAGTAGCTATTAAAATAATTATCCAGTCTCAGAATTTATAAACACCCTAATAAAACTATTCCGAAAACAGTTCCCAAAGTCAATTGTAAATGTTCCTCTGAATTGTAAACTAATCTATTGTTCTCGTATCTGCAAGACCCTTTTAAGTATGTCCGCCAACTTTCTAAATGTAACGTTGCTATTCTTTGTAAGTTCCTTTATAAACCTTATGTCTCCTATATCCCAGCTTATTATTGCTACATTTTATAGCTAGAGTACACTTGGTACCTCAGCTCAATTCCTCTCACATCTTTGATCTACGTGCCCAGTTCAACATTCTTACATAAACAAAGTATCTGACTATTAAGTCTACAACCCGAGCCAACAAAAGGAGATAAAATATAATGTACAAGTAAAGATATAAAGGTATATTCAGTGAAGAACAGCTAAATGGTCCCCAAGAACAAGAAACGTATTTAAACCGGTGTTCAAAACGATAGGTACGTAACAATGCCAGAGTTACAGTCCCACTGACTCCAGACATTTGGGATTCAAATAATAAAAAAACGTTTCAATTCAGCAGCTGCCTGAAGATTTCATAACATGTCTACATTGGTGTAGAAGACCGTCAAAATTCGGTACCTGCCTAACTTAAAAACCGATCTCATTGACCCAATTCTGACATTTCGCGAATCTGCAAAAGAGGGGTAGGTACGTTAATCCATCAAATGACTGTCCCTCATCCCACTGCCCACCCCCCGCTGTATTTCCGGCTTCCGGTGAGATTGACTGCCGACTGGCGACAAAAGCCTTTCCCGGAATTGGATGTAAGGGAGACAAATTAAGGAGCGCCGAACAAACCGTCAGCCGTTTGCGATTTAATTTTAAAAATCAAGAAACGTGCGCTTTTAGTCGGGCTCAGGGCGGTTTTAAATGGGATTTGGGTGATTTCAAGCAGATTTGGGCTGGGAGTAGATTATCTATAGATTTTGTGTGGATACTGGACCTATTATAATGGGAAAGGGCAGAGTCGGTCCCACAAGATTTTGTTAAATATTTGGGTTATATCTACGGAGCAAATGATACATAGCGATGTCCTAACACGCAAGAGGAAGAAGCCAAAATTAGGGGGGTGAGGGGCTACCTTAAGTGTGTCTTGTTCATTTGAATTGAGAATAAATTCATCCCAACGGTCTTCAGGCGACTGGTTTAGAAAAACTGATTATTTGGTTGGCGTATTTAGACTGAATGCTGAAGACTGAATGCTGTAGAAATGAGATCTCTGAGACGAATGTGTGGTAAAACCATGTATGATCGATTGAAAAATGTTGAGATTCGTAAGGAATTCAAGGCTGATGTAAACGTAGTGAGCAAGATTATGAAAGGGACGCTTAGATGGTTTGGGCATGTAGAGAGAATGAACGAAGAAAGGAGTATAAGGAGAATATGACGCGAATGCGAATGGAAAAAGAAGCCGGGGACGCCCGAGGAAGACATGGCACGATCGAGTGAATCAAATACTCGAGTCGGGCCATGTCAGAAGTCAGAATAACAAAATAGAATGTATGAGGCGTTGTATGAATGTGAATGAAGCAAGAAGTGTATGCCAAGATCGAGTTGTTTGGCGGTCCGTCCTCTCTGACTACCCCTGCGGAGAAACGGCGTGATGGTTAGTTAGTTAGTTAGTATTTAGTTTGACCCTTTTATAGAGATTTATCCGAGACACTATCTAGCTTGCAATTGTGTTCGTGAAGAACTTTGTAATCGTCATAAACATATCTGCCAATAATATGGGTTAAAAATGGAGGATAATATTGAAAAAGTCTTGAATTTGAGTTATGATATCGATGAAGATGACGTAAATTAAACTGATTAGCTAAGTTGGTAAAGCGGTTGTCCCGGAAAGACAGGGGTCCTGGGTTCAAGTCCCAGATGCGACTGATATCTTTTTATTTTCTGTTGTTTTTTTTCGGTATCATGTTTCATTTAGGTTATGTTAATATTATCTTCTTCAATGATTAATGATTTATTTATTGTTTTGGAACATTTACAGAGCATTAAAATGATCATATTTACAAATTATTTACATATTTTCATTGGGACGTTAAAAATGTACACAGGATGCATGGTTTTTGGTTTGTTTAATCACTTGGTAGAGACGTTAAATAATTTTTTTTAAAAATAAGGGAATTAGAACATAAAGCATAATAGAAGATAGTAAAAGAAAAAAAAAAGATTTTCTTTTAAATATAGTATATTATAACATTTTTAATACACCATAAGGTGTAATATTTTCCATGACGTTCCAGTATGGTTAATTTGGTTTTTAAAATATGCACGGCTTCTAAGGCTTTTTTGAAGTACACGAAAATTAACCCAAAGAAATATTTTTCAATTTTCGTACTATAAAAAAAATCCGTATTGAAATATTATTTTGTAATTTCATCAAGCTTGGAATAAAACTGTGGATTTGCATGAAAAACAAACCCACCAACCCGCTGACACTCTTCTTTATATATTGTATAGAAGATATGAGCGAATGTGAATGGAAGAAGCCGGGGACGCCCGAGGAAGGCATGGCACGATCAAGTAAATCAAATACTTGAGTCGGCCATATTAGAATTTTAGTTAGAATAACAGGAGAGAATGCGTGAGACTATGTATGAATGTGAATGAAGCAAGGAGTGTGTGCTAATATCGAGTTGTTTGGCGGTCCGTCCTCTCAGCCTGCCCTTCCGGGGAAACGGTGTGATGATTTGTTAATAAGTTACAGAGATAGATATGTTGGTATATCTGTATTATTGTTTACTAACTGAAGTACCCGGCGTTTGAAATAAAGTCTTAAGGTTCTGATGTATTACCCCTACCCCCTACCCCAATCACTAACTACATACTCCCTACCCCTACCCCCTACCCCCGATCCACAACCTCCTACCCCCACCCGCAATCCCCTACCACCTACCCCTACCCCTGCCCCTACTCCTACTCCTACCCCTACCTCTTCCCCTACCCCGACCCCTTCCCTTACGCCTACCCCTACCCAATAGTTTTCCTCTTATTTTCAATGTGAAGCGGCCAAATTTCATTAAATATCAATCTCCTTTAAGAGGTGGGAAGGGGCTGGTTTTTCAAAATCACATTAAGACCTTGCTCGTGTTTCGACAGACAGGTATGCAAAATTCAATCAAGCTCGGAATAAAACTGTTGATTTGTATACAAAACCAACAAACACCGCCCGAACCGAGACAATCTTCTTTGAGAAGACAGAAGAAAAAGATGTCTGATAACCACTCCCTGACTCAATTGTTAAATTACTTTCAAACGGAATGGGAGAACATTTTGGAAATGGATTGATGACCTTGCTTTTATTTTGCCTCTATCAATATGCATTATTTGTTATCAATGTGTTAAATGCTCCCTAAGAAATAATAAATAAATACATAATAAATCACATTTAAATATAGTACACCACCAATCTCTAACGGCTAGATCCCTAAAAGTTATAGTGAAGGGTAGTCTCTGGACCTATGAGGCAACAAGTACAAGAATCTAAACTCACCATAGAGTTTTCATCGATAGAGTCCAACCCCATGACAGTGACGTGGAAGTACACCACCGTGGGATGTTCATCGTCCTTCTTGGGCGGCCGCATCTTGTCGTACTGCTTCGGGTCCTCGGGTAATATGTCCTGGAAGGTGAGACTGGACCTGGGGAAGAAGAAACCAATTATGTTAATTCAATCATTGAAGATAATATTAACATGTAACCAGGACCTCCTGGTAAATCTGTCCGAACAACACTCTAACCACTGAACTAATGAGACCTAATTATTTTTATGGATATCATACTTCAATTTTTTTCAAAGAATTATTAATATTTTCCTCAAATAAGCTCTTCAAAAAATATGGTAATTTATTTGAGGATATTCTTAATTTTTTTTTTTTAATTATATTTATTACAGGTTTTTACATGGACATTAACAAATAATATTGAAAAGGTACATATGTACTATAATAGATAATATAAAAGAAACTATATTTGACGGTTTCATCCAGAATTAAATAGTTTCAAATAACCTAGTTCTACTCGATGAAAAAAACCGTACTAATGCATGCTTATACTGTAACAATGATGTATCAAATACGAGTATATCAACAAAATCGATGTATTTGTTCCCCAGATCTTGAATTCGTCGCATAGGAGTATAATATTGCGACGCTGAATCTTTAATGACCAAATATCACAATGAGGTTCAACTTCAATAATTTATTCCAATGTTGATTAACACATACCATCAGGAATCCCACAAGAATCACATCTCGGACCTCTATTGTTTATTTTATATTTCAATATAGTCAGTTGTTAAAATTCCAAATTCCTAATTGTTGCTGATGACATTAAAATTTCCAAAACGTCACAAATACTAACGATAGCCTAGAATTGTGCGAGAATATTAATGGGCTTCATATTTATTGTGCTAACAGCCAACTCTTCCTCTTAACCTGAAAAATGTAACATAATATCTTTCACCAAAACCATTAACCCCTAATATTCCCATACACAATCAATGTAGAGCTGAAAAGACATAGTGAAGTAAGAGATTTAGGAATAATAAGGGACTCCGGTATGCAAAACCTGCAAACTTCTAGGATTTATTGCAAGAGTGACTAAATCATTTAGATCATCACATGTTATTACAAAATTATATGTGTCGGATGCCGTGCAAATAGCAATATGACATTCCCGCAATGTTTTGACGCGGCCACTTGCCACAACTGTATTTTCTTGTACGGGGTCGGACCAGACGACCCCCAGTCTAAAATCCGTATGAATTTAAATGTATGCAAAATTTATGCAAAATGTATGATATGTATAAAGTTGATGGAAAGTGTTCCCACCAACTGCCCAAAATGTTTATAATAAATAAATTTCGGACATGCGCTGAGCACAATTTCGCTGCCAGTCCGGCATCTCAAACGTCCCCCGGGCCACTATAAATACCCCACGACAACCGAAAATTATCAGAGATCCAGCAAACTTCGCCCCGACAACACCTTTGCCTCTCTCCGACTACTTCCCCTCTGACGTCAAGCCTCTGCTCTCCTTCTTCTCTCTGACCATCACCTCACTTGGACCATAAAACTACCACCCCTCACTGGACCCAGACCGAAGCATCGTCACACATAATTCCGCACCAATTGGATTATTATGCAAAATTGTATTTGTGCACAGTGCAAAATTGTTTTGTCAGAGTGTCTTTCCCCTTTTGCGAAGGGATTAACACGGGTTGTGTTTCCTCCCCTCACCTCTTCGTCTGTGTTCCACATCCGTCTGAGACAATAAATGTCTCATTTATTCGCTCAATATTAGAATGTGGTTCAGTGATTTAGAATCCGCAATACTAAATTAACGTTGTTGAACGAATTAAAAAAAGGCTCTCAAACACCCTTAAAAGACTCATCAGCATTTCATAAGTGATCATCACTAGAAGATGAAAGAAATATATCCTACCAAATATTCCTTTACAAAGTCATCAATGTTGTTGTTGACAAGCTTCTAGAAAACATTAATTTTCACTGTCCAGTATGAAACACACGCTCAAATATTATACATCCCGCTCTCAAAACCTAACTACACACGATACTTGTTTTTTACAAAACATGTACAAAATTCAACATCTTTTCAAATGCTGATATTTTCCATTAATTCTCGCGATAATTCATTAAATCCAACTAACTAACGAATTAACTAACCATCACGCCGTTTCTGTGCAGGGTAGGCAGAGAGGACGGACCGCCAAACAACTCGATCTTGGCATACACTTCTTGTTTAATTCGCTTTCATACAACGCCTCATACATTCTCTTCTGTTATTCCGACTTCTGACATGGCCCGACTCAAGTATTTGATTAACTTGATCGTGCCATGTCTTTCTCAGGCGTCCCCGGCTTCTTTTTCCATTCACATTCACTTCATATATTCTCCTTACATTCCTTTTTTCGTTCATTCACTCTACAAGCCCAAACCAACTAAGCGTCCCTTTCTTAATTTTACTCATTACGCTTTCATCAGCATTGCATTATTTACGAATCTTAATATTTTTCACACGATCATATATTGTTTTACCACACATTCGCCTCAGAGATCTCATTTCCACAGCATTCAGTCTACTTACATCCTTCCTCTGCGAGTTCAATGCCTCAATGCCATACATCAGGGTTGGTATCAGCACTCCATTGTGAACTGCTTGTTTCGCTTCTTTGGACAACTTTTTGTTAGCGACAACCGCGTTCGGTCCTCCAAACGTTAACTTTAACGTTACCTATGTATTTATATTTAATTTAATGCTTATTAGAAACTAGATCCTTTATTTTTATGTAGCAGAAACTTCACTGGTTAATATGCAACCAAATGGTAACCTAATTTGTAAAAATGTACGTTAAGTAACGGTGTGTTTTCCCCAATAAAATAAAAAACAAGCACTTACTGAGCGTAACACAGGTCCGTTGCCGCCAGGAGGATGTTGGCACAGAATCCGATGGATATCCACAGCCACCTGGGACACGCACGTCTCATGGTGGAGTCCATCGGTTACTTCACATCACGGCTTCAGTCAGAAGACATGCAGGCTTCACTAAAGGGAAAGCAGAAAGATCATAGTCAATACAAAACAATTTGGACATTAAGTATATGAACTCCATCGAAAAAAAATTGTTAATTTTAATCATTGTAGAAAATAATATTAACATAACCTAAATGAAACATGAAAACGTAAAAACGACAGAAAATAAAAAAGATTTCAGTCGCATCTGGGACTCGAACCCAGGACCTCTGCCTATCCGGGGCAACCGCTTAACCAACTTCGCTAATGAGACCAGTTCAATTTATGTCATCTTCATCGTATAATATGGGATTTAAAATGAAGGATACTATTGACAAGTTTTGAATTTGAAATAAATTGAACTGGTCTCATTAGCTTAGTCGTTAAATCGGTTGTCCCGGTAAGACAGAGGTCCTGGGCTCGAGTCACGGATGCGACTGATACCTTTTTATTTTCTGTGGTTTTTTCGGTTTCGTGTTTCATTTAGGATATTTTAATATTATCTTCTTCAATGATTAAATCATTATTTTAATTTGATTTTGATGTTTCTACTTCCGAGTTATTAAGGCGCAAACCAATTCCATTTTTATATATTACTTGTACCCCTGTATTTCTATCAAAAGTATGGTTAGTATTAATTAAGTGTTCGTCAAATTTTGAAAAACCTATACTTGTTAAACATCTAACGTGTTATTTTACTGTACGTTTACGTTTCTCGCAGTTTTACCTATATACATTGCCGGACAATTGTTGCAGTTTAGTTTCTCGTAGATGCCATTCTTTATCTTTACAATTAATTTGCCTAATTTATTATTGGTATTAAAAGCTCGTCCTATTTCTGATGGAAGTTTTGATGATGTACACGGGGAAGCAAATTTAATGGTATACAAAATTCTGCGCCATTTGGGGGAGTTTATTATTATTATTTGTTAGTCGGAAAACATTATCGATTTTTTTTTTGTTGATATTCGTCGAAGTTTTTTTTATAGGATTTTGTCAATTATTTATTTGGTCATATCAGTTGTTATTAGCTGTTAGTTTGATTAGAAAAAATATTATTAGATAGTTCGATGTTGGCTAGTCGGTGAATAATGCTGTGGAAAGCAGAATGTTTATGTGAGATAGGATGGTTGGAGGTATTATATATTACGGTGTCGGTAAACGTTGAAGCTAATTTTGTAGTTAATGGTAGATAAAGAAAGGTCTAGAAAATTTATACAGGAATTTATACCTATCTCTAGTGCGAACTGAGAATATATATACCCAGTTTCGGCTTGTGACTTTTAAATGAACCGCCACTGCCCTACCTACCTACCATCTAAATATCCAAAAAAAAAAAAATATATATTTTCGGCTTCAACAACATCAATAACGTCGTATTTTTCAATATTAGCACTCTAGCTCACTCAAAAGTCACGAGCCGCCACTGTATATACCTAAGAAACAAATAATTATAAATATTTGTAAATGTAAATAATGATTATCAAAAATCTCAAATAAAATCATGTTTCAAATAAGTACTTACTCTTCTTTTGCCAACAACCTTCTAATGTATATAATATCAATGACAAATAAGATTTAAACCGTAACTTCAATGTCATGCAATGTGCAATGTTTTCTGATATATGTGTCCTGTGCGTGCAAAGTCATATCATCTCAGCCCAAAACATTGTAATTTAACGTTATAATCTGGAGTGCCCCCTACCAGGTAAGTATGTTTTCTGTATATGTACATAATAAGATAAACCCTAGCAAGTAGTATTTGTACAGCGCCCTTGAGGTGATTTTTTACAAAAACCATTCCAAAAGGAATTCCCATTGCTAAACGCTTTCACTTTAAACGTTTTTGCCTGAAATTCCATCGCTGACCATTGCTACGTAACCCGTTACGAAAATTAGTACATTAGTATTTTTTTTATAATTTATTACGTTATTTTGAAATGGTTTCGAGGAGCCTATATCTTTTGTTAATGTTATTTTCCTGTTGTTGGTGCATATTTTTTTTAACTTTTATATTTTCGTATGAAAACTTGTCAATGGAAAATCAAATATGTACAAATTAACAATGCCATAATGAGCTCTGTTGGAGTGCAACTTCGTTGTATGTTATATATGTTATGAATATAAAACTACATTTATTAATTGTAGAAAATAATATTAACATACCCTAAATGAAACATGAAACCGGAAAAAAACGACAGAAAATAAAAAGATTTCAGCCGCATCTGGGACTCGAACCCAGGACCTCTGCCTATCCGGGGCAACCGCTTAACCAACTTCGCTAATGAGACCAGTTCAATTTATGTCATCTTCATCCATATCATATCTCAAATTCAAGATTTGTCAATATTATTTTCCATTTTAATCCCATATTATTGGCAGCTATCTTTATAATGATTACAAAGTTCTTAACGAACACAATTGTAACCTAGACAGTGTCTCGGATTAATATCCGATTTAAAATATATATACATAAAAAAGTCCCTTTTGAGAAACTATTTTATTTAAATCACGGATGGTGTATTAAAATATTACAAGAACAACACAGGAAAGTTGGTTTACATGCAACTGCCATGGCAGGGCAGCATACTTGCGGCTGGAAATAGCCAGACCAAACCAAACTCACGGTGTCCTCTCCGCACCACGTACCTCCCCCCACGAAGTGGAATACGCTTTGTATAGGCCTGACAACTCTCGTTGGACAAACTTTGTTTATAATTATTTTTTAATCAGATTTTATATACAAGCAACGAGGCTTATTAGAAAAAACATGTTGTAAACATTTGTAATTTTGTTATGAAAGTTGAATGGAAAAACGGTGTAGAATTAGAGGTAAAACCAGGGAGGTAAGCTGAGAACAACAAAAGTCGTAATTTATTCAAAGCCAATTATGGTAGGGTTTGTTGATTAGTTGATTACGAAAGATTATTAGAATCATAAATTTAATTCCATGAATTTGCGGAAATATTGTTGTATCGCACTTTTTAATGCGAATACCGCACAAATCTCAACTGTTCCCTACTAACCGGAGCCAGTAGGACTATGGCATCCCCAATCGGGGTGTGGTATGAGGCTTGAGGGAGTGGGCACGGGAAGAAGATGAGAAGAGGAAAATTGAAAAGTGCCTGGCTATTCAGATCTGCTCACCAAACATGACTATAGCCATTCCAAGCACATTTCTTTATTATCTTATTTTTTATGACAAATAATGATATCCTCACTGGGATTTCCCGTGCTGAAGATTTCATTTACAAAATATTAAATTACATTATATTAAATTGATGTGATTGAAGAAAAAAAATTCTGAGGTGAGGTGTTTTAAATGCAGTTGAGTGGTTTCGGTGTTAGTCTGTATTTGGCGTTAATATATTTTCTATTTCAAATCTCCCTACGTATCGTATCCAGTGTTTTAGTTGATTTTTAAATTTATTGTGGCTGTTGTGATTTTTAATGGATAGTGGTATTTTGTTGTAGAGTTTAGTACCATAGTATAAGAAGTTTTTGTCCAAATGTTGAGTTTGTGGTTCGTATTAAACAAATTTAAAAAAAAAACGCTATTTTCCATTTTGCACAAAAAACAAACACATAATATGTGTGATTGTTGTTATTTCTTGTTTTTTTTTGTATTAATGAATGTAAAGTAGTATTGTTCTAGAATATAATTTTTTTATTGACATGATGTTACGTTTTAAATATAATTTTCATGATGGCTTTATGTGTTCTAATGAGTGAATTAAGAATATTATCAATAGCACTGCCCCATCCAATAATACCATATTCTAATAGTGATTTGCAGTCAAATGAAAAGAATAAAAATAATTTTCTACAATGATTGAATATTAAAATGTGGTTTTAAAATCTCAATAATTAATAAATTGAATATATTCTTTAGGACTTTTATAAAAAGTCAATAAAAAATCGGATATTAATCCGAGACGCTGTCTAGTTTTAAATTGTGTTCCTTATTAATATTGCAATCATTATAAAGATAGCTGCCAATCATATGGGGTTAAAAATGGAGAATAATATTCACAAATCTTGAATTTGAGATATGATATCGATGAAGATGACACAAATTGAATTGGTCTCATTAGCTAAGTTGGTTAAGCGGTTGCCCCGGATAGGCCGTGATCCTGGGTTCGAGTCCCAGATGCGACTGAAATCTTTTTTTTTTTATCTTTTTATTTTCCATTTTCATGTTTCATTTAGGTTATGTTAATATTATTTTCTACAATGAAAAGAATGGGATCAAACAAATTAGTAGCGTTTTTAATTGAATAGGTCGACCTTTAAAATTATTTCATATTTTTAAAGATGCCGTGAGCAAAATGCAAAAATATGGAGTGTCAGAGTTATAATGAAGACCTCCAAGATGAGACTCATCCGTCCACTCCTTTACGGTGTGGATACATGGACACTCAGAGCCAGCGAAAGGAAACGAATAGATGTCCTCGAAGTGTGTTGCCGGAGGAAAGTGTTCGGGATTCTATGGATAGCCAGACGCACAAATATATCAATTCTGGAAGAGCTGGGCATCCACAATAGGCTATCAACTGTCTGCCTACAGCGTACCCTCAGATTCTTTGTACATATTGCTCGCCAAACTGCAAAAGCTCTTGGTCATTGTCAAAGTGAAAGGTAGGAGAAGCAGAGAGAGTCGCCGTTGCGTTGGAGTGATTAAATTAGAATTTTATTTCATAAACAAACAAAAAAATTCTAGCGATTTTAAAGGCACCTTTACCAATTATTCGGGGGCTAACGGTGATTTAAAAAAAAGTTTTACCCCGTCTGCTATGAAAATATAAAATATATACATTTAAAAAAATAAATTAAAATAAGCATTAGGGTGGACGTGTATTTGCATAGCAAATATGATTTTTTTTAAATAAAAAATACAGTAAGCCCGCAAATAATTTTCTAATTTACCTCTTAAATAATTTTTAAAAAAATTCAAGGCCTATACTCCATAATTTAAAACAAAAATAAATAAAATACTAATATACGTACTAGATATTTACTAAACCTTTAATTAAAAAATATATCATTCAGTTTGGATAGGTATTTTGGCCTCAAATCCAAAATTAGGTTATGTAAGAGAACAGACAGCCCACCTGTTCCTCTTAAGTAGACATGCAAATCTTTTGTAATTAAAGTACGAAGTAAAATAAAGTAGAATACAGTATACCGGCAAAACTACCGTAATCAGGGGTTACTTTGCATCTTGGGAGGTAACATTACATTTTTAAGTGTTCTTTGAACGTTGGCATTAATTTGTAATTCTATGCAATCATAAAATATTATTAAAGACGGTTCATTCTCTTCATTATGTGCGGTTAGTGTTGAGCATAGAACTTATAAATTTTCTTTTTCGTGTTAAACCTTTAATAATATTTTTATAGCTGTTATGCTTTACGAGAAAGGGATGATCAACATTTGATCGAACCCTGAAACGGGCTGAGAAACAGCTCTTACTCGGAGCCGTTGTTTGAATTGACAAAGGACAGAAAATTCCTAACGACTTCCTAATTCCACATTCCCAGAGACCTGAAAACTTCTCTTCTGAAAAAAATAACTCGAATATTGCAATTTCCGGACAAATAACGCAAATTTTCGTATTTTTCGAGCGGTATTTTCTGGTATTTCAAAAGAAGTAATATCAAAGATTCTAAATATTTATTTATCTATGGTTTGGCTATTAAGCCCTAAAGGGAACGTAGCTAACTTCACGTCGAAAACGTCAATTGATTTTTAAATTTATCGATTTCGTTAAAAAAAAAACAACAACAAAATGCGTTCAGAAATTTTTGCTATAAAATACTAAAAATTTAACATAATATCACTTTTGTTAAAAATAACACCGCTTTTCCCAAAAATTACACAAAAAATAAAGCGAATTTCGACGAAAAATAACACAAAATTTCACTAATTCCTAATATGGACTTATGACGATGTCAAATTTGAAGCAGGCTCAAATAACTAGACCAATAGAATGATTTTTAATCAAATAAAAATATTCGAAAAGTTCCTTATTCGAAATGTCAAACTTGATGGATCCCATTACTAGTTATTTGCATTTTTAAGTACATGCATTTCAAAAATGGAACATAAACAAATTTTAAAGGAAAACAATACTACAGGTAACTTAGGAAGGTACCTTCCTAACCCAATTTTATTTCGCTTTTACATAAATTAAAAAAAAACTGAAACGCCTGAATACAAATTATCTCGACGGAATCAAAAAAAAAACTAACGACCGTTCTTTCCAACTTTTCAAATGATCAATCTGAGTCACCGATCAGCCAAGTATTAGCTCCGTTTGCCTGTTTCCAAGCATTTTTCATCCTAAATTGTCTATGGAGGTGCCTGCCCACTATAAAATAGTATCCGCCCACTTTTAAGACAATAGAGCGACATCAAAGTAAAAACTTTCAATATAAAAACAACATAGATGAGTTAATATTGTATTTATTATGAATACATATCATTTAAACTAAAACATAAACTAACAATTTATACTTAACAAATGCGTGTGTTAAAAATATATTGAAAAGAAAGTGTTAACTTGACTTTCGATAATGCCGCGAAACACAATGTTCGTTTCGTACATTTGACATTCGATGAGTGAAAAAAACAAGACAAAACGTAGCTTATAATTATTAAAATAATTTGGGTTTTCTTCAGCTCTATTTTAAACATACAATAAACATGTTTTGACAATCGAAAACGGAAATACACATTTGTGATTCAATAATTAATCGCGTAAAAAAGATCGTTAACTAATAATGACATTTGACATTTCAGTCACGTTAGTTCACCCTGTTGACAATTTTTATGACTAGTTTTCTACTGAGGAGAACTTTAATCCATAAAAATCGTTATACTAAATTGATCGTAAATTTGATCGCGAATTTCGTTGGGAAGAGAGTATTTGTACATTTTAACAGTGTTGAAGCAAAATTTCGGCTCAGCCGTTGCTCAGTAGGGGTGGGAAGAACGGCTGCAAGAAACAGACTAAAAATGAGTAATAATATTGGAAGTACGGTGAAATGGTGTAGTTTTGTAGCCAAACTAAAACATGCCCTCATATGGGAAACAAAGATTCATTGTGCCTGGAGACATCCGAGCACAATACATTCACCTAGCACTGGTGGCGTGCAGTCAATAAAGACGGGAGAAAAGCCATCCATAAAAAGAAAGAAAAAATACTTTAAATAACTGCGACGATTTTTTGATTAAAATGTATTTTTCCATGAATGTGTGAATATTTTTTAATGTCACAATTATTCTATATTGAAAAAGTATCTAACTCACCCATCACGCCTTTTCGCCGCAGGGGTGGGCAAAGAGGACGGACCGCCCAAACAACTCGATCTTGGCATACACTTCGTGCTTCATTCACATTCATACATCGTTTTACACATTATCTTCTGTTATTCCGACTTCTAACATGGCCCGATTCAAGTATTTGATCACTTGATCGTGCCATGTCTTCCTTAGACGTCCCCGGCTTCTTCTTCCATTCACATTCGCGTCATATATTCTCCTTACACTCCTTTCTTCATTCATTCGCTCTATATGCCCGAACCATCTAAGCGTCCCTTTCCTAATCTTGCTCATTACCCATACATCAGCCTTACATTCTTTACGAATCTTAACATTTTTCACACGATCATACATGGTTTTACCACACATTCATCTCAGAGATCTCATTTCTACAGCATTCAGTCTACTTCCATCCTTCCTCTGCCAATTCCACGCCTCACTGCCATACATCAGGGTTGGTGTCAGCACTCCATTGTGAAGTTTCTAATTTATTTATTTATTATTATTAATTCTTTGACAAATTTGTGCTTTTTAGCTGCAACCTGATTTATGGCAGTACATTTGACTTCCTTAATCTTATTTTTTTACGGGATACATAACGCAAAGCCATGCAGCAGCATACCGTTTTCACTAAAGGTTGCGAAATAATAGGACTGCGCTGCTAGTAATTTTCGCAGAATGAAACCACGTTCGTTATGAAATTAGGGACTTTATACTATATCTTTCCAACACTACCGCTAGGTTAAAGGATAACATTAATAAATATTTTTTTAATTGTAATATTCATTTTCATATACCGGTCAGTGGCTGAGTTGGCATCGCGTTTGGGTCTCACCCAGGCGTCGTGAGTTCAATTCCTCGGCTGGCTAAGTCCTCCATTTACGACACAAGCAACATCTTCCGCTTACTGTGATGGTAGTAGAAGATTTTCAAATATTGTCAGGTTATTCGTAACCAGGTAATATTTGAATTTCTTTTTAGAAAAAAAAAATATTGGTAATAAAAATAATTTACTTTTAATTTCTAATATAAATTTGTTATTAAAAAAAAAAAAAAAAACTAACTAACCATCACGCCGTTTCTCTGTAAGGTAGGCAGAAAGGACTGACCGCCAAACAAATCGATCTAAAAAAATTCAATGTTTTATAATAATTTTTATTAACACTTTTGATTAATTACTTACCTATTTTAACTATTTTTTGTTTATGTTCATAATTTGACTATTCTTACATTATTGTGTTCTATGTTGTAACGTAAATACTGACCCCGCTTATAAAGGCATCACTTATATTGTCTACGGAAGAGATTCGAGGAAATATCTATGGGAGACATCCGACGGAAGGAAGAGAGAGCGAAGACAAGATGGCCTCAGACGTGACTTGACACGGCGGACAGTGCCGGTAGTTTTTGGAAGGAGTGTTATGTTTTTTAATTGTGCTGTATTATACATCTGCGCCAACGAGCGTTTTCAACAACCATATACCCGATGTGGGTAGGAAGTCAAACTAATTATGGATGGTGACTTGGAGGGACAATAATCCATCTGCGCGTGCAGGAGCGCTGGATTAGAAATGTAACCATGCCAATGATGACCGAGAAATAACGTCGGAGCGAAAGGTACCATCTTCTTGTATTTACTGGATTCCACGGATGAGGTTTGCTGTGGCGGATGGCGCGGCCGTGAAACGTCCCAGATCTCGCGGATGGCGTATTGAGGAATCTGCAATCATCGGGACAAGCGTGGACCTCCGTGGTGTAGAAGTCGAGATGCCGTCTACAAGAGCCATCCTAATTAATTATATATATTTCGTTGTAGAACTAATCCTCGATAATGATATATTCCTGATGAAGAAAGCATACAAACACAAAAGTAATTTTTAATTAATTTATCAGTAATCAATTGGCTGTATTGACCCTTCTGAGTCTGGGGAAAGAGAAATTGAAATCAGTATTAAATATTGTATACTACTGTCGGATCGTGACTTTCTTTATACCTTGAAATGTTTCTTCAGTCCTCTATCCACTTTCTTTGGCTATTTTTCTAGACTAATGCGAATCTACGACGGGCGATAATCTTACGTTCAGTACTTTTACAATTTCACATGTAATATCAATGCCATACGAGGTGTGTTCAAAAGAAAATGTGAATTTTGAATATAAAATAAAGCGAATCTAAAATTTCACTTCAATCGGACTGATGATGCCTCAGAAAACGAACCTAAATAAAAAAATTGAAACACACCCAAACACGTGACTAACCTTTCCAGTTGTCAAAAACCAACCACTGATCCAAAATGGCTGATAATGCTAACATATGATAAACATATGTGTACAGACATAACAAAAAAAAGTCGATAATCGAATGTACACAGCCCGCGAAAATTCAAAAATCACCTTTTCTTTTGAACACACCTCGTATTTGAAGCTAAGAGTTATCAAGGTGAGAATACGAATTAAAATCTTATGCGATTTTCTGTGATGAATAAGACATTTTTGTTTTCTTTTAGTATTTGAAATATTGTTCTAAATTCCAGAGAGCTAAAGCTGGAGGTTGCATTTATTGCCTAAAATCATATTCATCGATTTAAATGAATTTTCATGCGGTGTGTCCCATTTACACTTTCTGAATTTGGCGCAAAATATTATAAGTTCGGCCCTGTGCAATAGTATCTACCTATTCACTGTTTGCATATATGGATATGTAATACAGAATTCCGAGTCTCTATTTGCGAGTGTCCTATATTCCTGCAGTTGGTTCATGTGTACTATTTCTTCTATTTGAGCTATTTTTGAATTATGAGACGAGTTTTTGGGAGAGGTTTTGCAATGAAAGACTTTTTTTGCAATCAACTACTATTTTGAAAACCTCCGTTGTCGAATGGTTAAGAGGAACGGCTGCGCGGCCTGTTTCATACAAAACTTAATTTTGGATTTGAGGCCAAAATACTAACCTAAACCTAATGATATTCATTTTCATCAAAAGGTAATTAGCAAATATCTAGTACGGATTAGAATTTTTTTTTCCAAACTTACATAATAAAATCCATTAAAGGAATCGAATTTTCGTGATTTCAGAGGCAACTTTAGCAATTATTTGGGGGGTAAGGTAATTTAGAAAAAAATAATTTAGAATAAGCATTATGATCGACTTGAATTTAGATTAAGAAGGACCAATTTTTGTTGGAACACAAATTTTCCGTACACAATTTAAAATATAGACTCGAAAAAACGTATTTTTTTTTGGACGTTTTATTTTTTATTTTATTTTATGTAATCATGTATACATAGCAAATATGAAAATTTGAAAAAAAAAATACCGTTAAAAAAAATTTGCAAAATGTCAAAACATGAACAAAATGTACAAAATTTAGAAAATGTTAAAAATTTTAGAAGATTTATAAAATGCAAAAAATTGCACAAAATGTCATAAAATATTTAAAATGTCAAACATGTACAAAATGTAACCAAATGTACAAAATGCAAAATAAAATACAAAATGTCAAAAAATGTACTAAATGTCACAAAATGTCAAAAATATCACTAAACGTGCAAAACGTCCAAAAATTAACAAAATATTAAAAATGTCAAAAAATATGCAAAGTATTATTGCTATTTTCGAGTTGATTTTGAAAATGAAATACCCGGCTTCGGGAATGGTTTGGAATAAAGTTTTGAGGTTGCGATGTGTTACCCCTACTCCTACCCTCAACCCTACTCTTATTATATAATTTTGATCTTCAAAAGTGCAAAATTTCAAGAAGAAGTACCAACATTCTGCTTATAGGGGTGGGAAAGGGGGATGGGAATGTTTTTTCGAAATTTCGTGCAGATAGTGACCTTCCTCTTGTTTCGAATGTCAAGTGTGGAAAACTTTAATCAAACTCGAAGTAAAACTGTAGATTTGTATAAAATACAAACCCACACACCCTGAGACACTCTTATTTGTATTCAGAACTATCTGATGCGTACCCGGTCTTGCTCGGAATTTTTTTTTAATTCCTACCCGACTAGTGATAGTATATACTAATACGGAATCGCCGCGGACATTGAGAAATAAATTAGGAACTTCTGACTAGTTTCTCGCAGTGACTTGACTAACTTGTACCTCGCGGACCTAGACAGACTCGATATCGACAGACTAGACGCGTTGTAACAACGACGTCACATCTGAATACGGAATACATTTCTTAATTCCTTGAATTAGGGAATACGGACTGCGAAAGCGAATATGAATTAATGACTATTACTGAATCGAAATTACTGACTGACTAACTAGAGGGGTTTGCCACTACGGGCTAGTGCGGACTATGACGTACAGGTTTTTATGGATTGCAGCGCGGGATTCTACACGTTAGATGGAGTTCTACACACTGCATAATATCTCCGGCAACTTTGACGATGGCGCCCATAGTATTTTCTTTTGTTTTGTTATTTTTTTTTTACATTTCAAATAAGACATACAACGATATTGCTCTCCCATGATTTAACAATTCAGCCCATTATGGAATTGTTCATCATTGCTACATAATATTAAGTTTTACAAAGTTTTCAATGCAATTATGTACATGAAATTATAAAAACAAAAACAAAAATGTGTATTAACAACAGGAAAATTACATAAATAATTGTACAGGCTAGAAACATGCAGATACAATAGAAATACATAACAAGAAAGAAATATATCTACATCAGAATCTACAAAGTTTAGCAGGACGACATTTATCAGAACAGAGTTGATACCTATAATAAACGATTTTCCAAATAGTATTTAAAAAAATAAGATTTCAGAACATCATTTCAAGATTTGTCCGAAACGCACACATGTCTCAATTCCTCAGGTAACTTGTTATAGCTGGTTTAGGCAATGTATTCAAATGATTTCAGTCCATACTTTGTGGAGTGTATTTTTAATATGTATAGGTTGACGTATTGTCGTGTATTATACTATATACGTATACACGCCGTAATTATGTTGCCGCCAGTTAAATGATCGTAGTGCTGCAACCTAAGAAATGAAGAATCAATTCCGTGCTAAATTGAGAATCAGATCGAGTGCATCGCGAGTTTGAATTTATTCAATTTCATCCATGTCTAGTGCCCGATCTTCTACAGACATGTATCTAGCCTCTAGCCTGTAGCTTCTAGTCTCTAGTTGGGGTCGCAAACCTCATCAAGGCAGTGGAATTATGGGTACCTACGTACAATGGTACAATGGCTACCGGTCCACGGCCATAATCGCCACTTTTTACCGGACCACTTCACTTTATTTACAGCCCCACTCGTTCCTCGTTTCACCGCCGCACAGCGCTTTGTAGCGGAGCTCGGACAAAGATATTATGGGTGGTTTGAAGGCGTTTAAAAAGGTTCAAATACCCCCCTCCCCCCCTCCATAGCTTTCAGACGTGAACTGGAACCGTATCGAAATAAATTCAAAGATTAGAAACAATGCTGCCTTCATATAACGAGATTATATTATCATCTTTGTGTATGATATAAATAAACTGCAAACCCCGTGAAAATAATAACAAGGGAGATGGGATATTAGTATGAAAAGTGTAGCCAAAATCGTTCACCCATTGTACATGGTTGGACTGATGATGGACTCAATTTCGCACGTTCTCCTCTGATGCACGCTGTCGACCGGGCTTCTTCCGTCACAGAGATATCCAGTTTTCTAAAATTGGTGGTTCAATGTTAAAATAGAGACGAAATCGCTGCACTGCAGTTGCCGACTCAGTTTTACAGAACTAACGCAGAAGACCTTGTGCTGCATAGTAGAAATTTTACTCACAACTGACGCGAAATGGCTGCTTGGCGACGCTAGCACTCTAGCAGTCGTTTGCTCAACTTTATCATCTATCGATGGAATTATAAACTTTCGGACCTCCTATTTCAATTGCTATGTAGATCATTGACATATAGCGTATAATTCAGGAAATATAGCGGAGCGAAATTGAGTCCATCATTTTGAATAACCCTGTATTGATGCCTTTGTTTCTACCTACACAACAAACGGGTAATTCATTTCATTGCCGCTTTGATAGCCCGTGTTTAGTCGTAGCTCGGTGACAGGCGGAACGCCTCCATCTCTCTTTGTTTCTATTATCAATGCTACCTTCACATTACATGATTATATCGTACTAACTAAAAACCCACAGAGAAATAACATCCACATTAACTTGCCCATATTGACCATGGAGTGTAAATTGCGTGAGGGAAAGATACGGCGATACAACAAAACACAGCGATCATCCCAAGGGCCCGATTCCGGTCCTTTTTAAGGATAAGGCATTATCCTTATCCTTAGGCTTATATTATTATTATTATCATTATCCTCATTATTTTTCCAGATTTGCCTACCATATGTTGGAAACAAATCTTTTTTTACAGTAGCTCCACACAAGGGGCTACGAGGGAAATAATTTCCCCAAGGCCTATGTCGTCTTTGTAGATGCTGTGTGGAAGGTATTTTAGAGGATAGGAAGAAGTGACCCTGGGTCTTGAAGAGACCAATGTTGTAGGAGGGAGGAAACACAGAGGCCTGCAAATCATTCCACGGTTGAGCTGTTGAACGCAAGAACGAGTCGTAGAAGCGACCCATTCTCGTGTGACAAATGTCAATTGTATACAAATGTTGGGGTGCGTTTGTTGTGTTTACCGACTATGCACCGGTGCCGAAGGGATCAATGACGCTAGTTCCTCAAAGCATCTTCCATTGAAATAACGATAGAATAAATAACATTTCCACCCGATGTCTGTGCTCCAAAGATTTCAATCCATTTGTTAAGATGGGCGATTCTATCAATCGGACCGCCCGTTTCTGCACAAAGAGGTTTTTTTCATATATTAATTCGATTTTCAAACATTTTGACATATAAATAAAGGTTCGAAAATTTTATGTGCTAAATACAGGGGGTCGACATTTAGACAAATTTGGAATATTCGAAATTAGAAAAGTGTTAATTAAATATTATTAAAAATCACTACATTTAGAATATAATTCATTTTAAAAATAATAATAATAATCACTACTATAATTTTTTTTACATGCCATGTTATTTTTTTTAATGTTATTTGTATAATGAAAATAAAAAATCGTTTTTATTTTTCTAATACGAATGTATTATTCAATATTTTACGATATTTTAAAAAATTATTTTAACGTTTTTAATTAATTAATTATTCATTACTTATTGTTAATTTTTGTTTATATCTGTAATTTGTCTATTCTTACATTACTGTTATTGAATATTTATTATTTATACATAATTTTAGTATACTGTACTGTATCCTGATGAGGGAAGCTTCGCTTCCGAAACATCTTGATATTTATATATTAAACGGCGGTGTGCACAAAATATTTATTATTAATTTTATTAATGATAACACCACAAAGTAATTTCACTTTAATCTGACACTTCGGGTTATTGGCATCGGTACTTTGCAAACATCGCAATTTCATTAATTTGTTTATTTAATTACACAACTCACTAATATTGTTTAAAGTCAATACTTACGATAATATTGAGTTTTTATTTTGTTAAAACTACGCAAATATCGATATTTCACTTATCTTCGTTCCCAAGCACGACTGTACATCGTTAACAATAAAAAAACAGTTCACATCGATTAAAAATGCTTATTTTTGTTGACGTGAACTGTTGTTTGGTCGTTGATGATCTGCAGTCTTGCTGAGGAACGATGACAAGTTACCGATATTATTGATAAAACCTTTATCGATGTTCTGTGCTAGGGGGGGAGTGCTATGCGCCACAGGCTTTTTTTTTTATTTTCCCGGGAGGCTGGACCAACCTTCCAACGATCATGCCTTTGGCAAGAATGACTACACTTCTAAACTACCTATCTTCGTAGACATTTATCATTTAAATTTCATTGATTTTAAGACTACAATAAATATTTTGTTTAACAACTGTCCCTAACTGATGTTATTGACGTATCTAATATAATAATTTGATATTTTTGTGAAATGTTATTAATGTAATATAATATAATGACAGATGTTATCCAAGAGAGCCAGAAGCGCAGTTAAGCTAAAAGTATTTAAGCCTAAGGATAAGGACAATTCTTAAAAAGAACCGGTATCAGGGCCCAGGACCAGGTTCACTAGCACGAACGCCTTAAAAATATCAACATTGACAAGGTAAAGATTTTCACCAACATTAGCCGACCTTCATTAGTACGCTGCAATCCACAATAACATTTAACAGATCACATCGATTAAAAGCTGCTTAGTCTATCTTGACCGTCCGATCTTTGATTAACCTTTCCCTTACAGTGCTAAAAATTCCGCGTGCTCGGATGATGTACACTCGGTGTACACGGTACACATTGAGATTTTTGTTTTTTTTTTAAAGTTGGATAAAAAATTATAGTGTACATTTATTACTGCAAAGTATACATATTTTTAAAAAAAGGAAAAAACGCACTATACGTTAATTACTGCCCGCAGACCGCCGGTGATTAGTGACGACAGCGCATCATGGTACGGCGAACGAAATCCTGAATTCCTTTCGCTCAGTTTCGCACCACTCGGCAAGAAAGCAACGCACACAGATATGTGTATATATTAACTAGATAATAATTATATAATAGTTAGAGACATGTCAACTCAGTTAACAGTTATCACCACAGCCAAGGAAAGGTTAAAATTGTCAACATAGCGACCCCTCCAACTTAAAGTATCGTAACTTCAAAATCTCAACTTTACAGGAGGGTGGTTTAAAGAGACAGAAGCTTGGTGTAGGTTGAGCTTTTGATCATTTTGCACCAAATTTGGGACGCAATTGAAAATGAAGGTCGTAAATTTTGTGCAAAACAATTAAAAACTCTTGAAGAACTTCTGTCTCTTGTAAATTTCCGATTTTAAAGTTACGATACTTTACGTAGGAGAGATCGATAGACCAGATAAAGTTTTTTATCAACATCGGTAGAGCCACAATCCGCAATGACATTTTTGATAGTTAACATCGATTATGGTGCTGCTCTAGCATAGAACGCCAACATTCTTTTTGTCAATAACACTGGGTATTAATCGACATTTGATTTACATATTTGACAGTTCGCTTCCTAAACAAGCTGGTCTAGATGGATATAAACAAGGAAATTCATTTGGTGCTACAAAATAGATTCGAGTGAATATTATTTGCGAATTGTTATTTTTTGTATAAGTATTACTTCTATATTCTAGATCAGAGATTCTAAACATGGGAAATATCGCCCCCAAGGGGCATTGAAGAAATCCAAGAAGTACATCGTTGAAAGAATCGTGAAATAAAATGAAATATTCATTTATTCTAATGATTTATAGATGGATTATAAGGTTTTTTGTCATTATTCTTTACGGTCTTATAACATCTAGCCCGGTTTTTTGGGACCTGTTGTCAGGTGAACAATAATGTACTATATAGATATACAAGAGCAAAAACCTATAACAATGGAGAACAGGGTGATGAAAAGATCGTGTCGGGGTATATAGTCGACCGCGGAAATGAGAGTTATTGTCTCTCAGTCTTAGTGTATGTATTACACATCTAGTATTCTCCATCTAAGTAATATAACTAGCTTAAAAAAACTCCAAATCATCCGGCATAGGAAAATCAAACAAATTTTAATGTGTTATTAATATAAAGCAATATAGAAAGTGCTCAGGGAATTAGATAAAAGTGAGTGTTAAACAAATAATTTTCTATAACGTTTCTATTTGTTATTTACAGTGTTTTTAACGATTTACTGCCACCTTACTTTAGAGACAAAAATCAGTAAGACGTAAAAATCATGTACGAGTATTTAATAAGTATTATAAATAAGCAATATATACATTAAAGTGTAAAAATATATGTTGGAATTGGACCACGTGAAGTGGAACTGTTTTAGGTTTAATAATTATTTTTTTAAATAAATTTGATTTCATATCATTTTCGCGTAAGAAGAAATGGGGGAGGGGTGGGGTGTTGATGAAAAATATAGTTCAAAAGTGGGCGGTGAAACCAATAAGGTTAGGATCCTCTATTATAGAGTCTCAAAATTATCTCAGTAAGAGCAATTCTGTGGTACAAAATAATATTTCAGCACATCAGTTATGGCACACTTATAATACTCGTTTTACGTTTAATGAAAGACTAATCTTACCTAAGAGCCTGTCCACACGACGCGATTCTCGCTGCGTTTAACGCGCGAGTAATAAATATATGAGCGTTCACATGGTCCGTTTTCCTAGCGTGTAACGCGCGAGTTGGACCGATTCAATACTCAACATGGAGATCGACGTGGCAAAAATATACGCACAAAGATTTTTCACTTATCTATAGTTGTTTTTTTTTTCGTCCAAATACCAGAATTGGGAAATATTTACTTAAATAAGCTCCTCCCAACTCCTCCGGTTTAAATTCCCACTTTAATAATCGGACGATTCCATATCCCATACAGCCCTTCTCTTTTCAATCTTAGCAATGAATAATTTCGTGTCAAAATTGGCACACTCAATTTCGAGAAAAAACAGTAGAAAACCGGAGATGCCGATGAACGCATTCGGTGCATTCGTTGATGGACACAACAATAACTGCCAGAGTACCTCGACATCGCGCGCGCGCAATTCGAGAGTCCGGCGAGTGTTTGCGATGTACACGCGAGTGGTGACACCTAGTACCTCGCATTCGCGCGAGTCAAAACGCGCGAGTCCAATCGCTGCACGTGGACGGTGTCTAATCTTATTAATAAATATACACAAAGAACGCTAGACTACTTGATACTTAATTGCTTAAATATGTTTGATGTGAGTACTTTATATTTCTCATTATTAAAAACTGAACTTTTCTCTTCACGTTCTTTCCGTTAACTTTTATTAAACTTCATTTATCGGGCATCATCTTTAACACGCACTACTCACAATTCGATAACTTTAACTCTGCACCACACTCCATAAAGTATGGCGATCTATCTAGCCTTTATAACTTCAGATACCTACTCTCCTCGTACTACCACCAGTCTGTTAACTTTCTTTTTTTATATATGTTGTTACGTAGCGACAGAAAGATCCTAAAAAAGACTCTAGCCACTCGTCAAACAACAACGGTAAAACGACGCCAGCGCCACGCTTGCCCAAAAACGGCAGCTTGCACGCCCACGCGCCGGCCACTTCCGTCTCACCCGGCTTCAGGATGACATCTCTGGCATGCCGCCTACTGCGTCTCAAAAGGAACGCGAGAGCAGCCATGTTGGCCAGCTGCTAATTGCTTCTACTAGGATCCTTTTGCCGCTACAACCATGACTGTAAGCTGTCTTTGTATTTCCCCTTTTGTGTTGTAACTTATTCGAGTCCCCGTTATCATGCCCGTTTAGAAAATATCAGAGAGAGTAATCACCCGTAACTTCCATTTGAGGTTAGGCTAGCCTTTGATTATTGTAGCATAACTTACCATGTCTGTACCTTCCCCTGAATAAACTCTGAGTCTGAAAGCATTTAGTAGATTCATTTGGCGTAGTATTAGAGTCCCCGACCCCAATTATAAGACTGCCTGTCGGCCTACGACCCTGCAGAGGAGCTTCTTGGCCTGCCGAAACTGAGCTAGTCGAATGTCCAGAGCCGAGTTCCCTGTCAAGACACCACCCTCGGGGTAAGTCTAAACCGATGAACTGTCTCCCGTAACCGCTCTTTCCCAACCTTCCTCCTCTCCTTCTCCCACATCCCTACATTTATCGTCAGTTTTAATCATAACAATGTAAATGTTTATTGTGCACAACACAATCTTCAAATAAACTTTAAAAAATGCGGCGCCTCAGCTTCACTCGAAATAAAAACCCATTTTCTTTTGACTATGCCCTTAATGGCACAATACTGATGAAAATGTCGGAGGCCAAGGATTTGGGAGTGGTGTTCGACCAGAAGTTACTTTTTGACCGTCATATCGAATTCATGGTTACAAAAGCTTTCAAGATACTTGGCTTTATACTCAGAACCTGCAAACACTTAACAAGGGTAAACACAATTAAAATGCTGTACTTCGCGTATGTACGCCGTTTTTTGGAGTAAACTGAAATAAAGTCTGGAATCCCAGGTACATATCACATAAAGAAAGAAATGAGAAATGACTAAACCGTTTTCTACTATACCTCGATTTTCGGGGCAATCGTCCCTACTTGAGTCATGAGGAGTCAGCCGTGTTTTTCTGGATTTCGTCACTAGAAAGCCGTAGAAATTCCGCTGACGTACTGTGTTTACAAAAAATAGCCACATCTGTAATAGATTGCCCTGAATTACTTGAACGAATTCAATTAAGAGCGCCTGATGGACAAACTAAACAGAACCACACACTAAACCTACCGCAATGCAACACTAACTAAAAAAAAACACCCTTATTCACCGCGCTACACACATTTTTAACAATTCATACAGCGAGTTCGACTTATTCAACTCAGCCCGTTATAATTTCAAACCTGAAATCAATAAATAACATTCACACAATACATACTACTCTACACAGACTATATCCTTTCCCTTCCCCACCCTCCCATCATCCTAACCTCATAGGCTAACCTTGTAACTTTTCTGTTTTAATTGAATAATTTAAATACTTAAGTGAAAACCTATTATTAGTTCATTTCATAAATATATTTACCATACATAATAATTATTGCGAACTGTTGGTTTTCCAAATAAAATTTTAAAAAAAATAATAAAAAAAAACTCTATTTTTTTCTTTTTAACAAAAAATCACACTCATACATTTCAACTAGATCGATCCCTCCGCCAAGAGGGTAGGGCTCTTCCTTTCCAGGCCCCATAACAAATTACATGTAACTTTTAAATTTATATTTCTTCTTTATTTTGTATAATTATCTTTTTAATTTTATTTTGATTTCTCCAAAAATCACTAGATTCACTCATATATAATACCCAATTGGAAACCTGTAAATGGTCAAATTTATATCACTTATTCCTTAAACTTCATCTTTCGTATAAGCTGTTGGTCTCCCAATAAACAAATAAATAATATGAAATTAACTATATCTTGTATTTTCACCCTTACACAAAAATGGTTTTTGCGAGCTGTAAGAAAATCTTGTGAAAACACCCAAAGAAAGGAATTTTATTTTACTCTGCTGTAACTTGTTTGTATATATAGATTACGAGGGTACTATTGGGAAAGCGTCGCCTAGCAACCGAATTCGCCTTTATGATGAACTAAACTCTGTAATTTTGGAGTTTTTCAGAAGCTGCGAGTCGTTCGATTGGAAACTAGAAGCGATTGTGTTTTGATCTTAAAGTTACGTGATTTTGAAGGTGCGTTTTTAAAGGTTTTCACCGCTCAAAGAGTCACGTTTGATATTACCCCCAACACTATGTAGGTACCCAACTACCAGTGGCGTGCACAGAGTTTTTAATCAGGGTAGGCAGTAGGTAAAATGGCGACTTAATTGATTTAAAAAAATAAAATTACCCCAGACGTGGTAAGATTTCGCTAGGAATGTCTAGTAGCCGATGTTGGCTGGGATTACCTGCCACATCAAATATCAATATAACCGCTTCATTTATGCATTACAAGTCCAGTGGCGTGCAGTCCATAAAGGATGAAAAGCTTTGCCTACTTTTCATGATGATGGATTCGTCGATTTTAATAGAAAAGAAAAACAAATTGCATTGGAATGTATGGATAAGCAACATTTACTTTCATTTGTCAACCTAGCCACAACCTTCACTTGAAGATAATATTAAAAACGGCATTGTTCTACGAACAAAATTGTAGAAGAATGGTCAAGCCAATTACTAGATATATAAAATTTCCATGCTTTTGTCGTCCGTAAAATTGCACGACGAAAAAGCGACATAATACGATAATTATTTCGTTAGTAAAGTTGTGCTAATTAATATAGGTACCAACAGATGGCACTGGTTGCTACATTTGTGATTTGTAACGAAAGGCACTACCTTTTTTGACATTAACACAAACGAGTGTTCTCTTAAATACGCATTGCGCACACATGTACATTTTTTGTATAGAATACAGTCAACATTTGAATTATGACATGTGCATCATTTTGCGTACTTAGTTCTTGCTTTTAATGCGTTTTAGTAGGGCGGACGATGGACGCTGCGATTCATAACCGGAACTTGACGCGTATTTTTTAAAGTAAATTATTATAAATGTTAATATTATTTATGTTTTTATGTGTGTAGTTAGGGTAGGCAGTGCTTATGTGTCTATATGGAATGCACCCTATGCTACCTACGTACATTATCACCATACACAGGTAGCGTGCGGATTATTTTAATCAGTGACGCACATACACTGATATACATGCACAACCGACACCCATTCCATTCGCTCCCAGGGCTATATAAAAAAAAAAAAAATATATATATATATATATATATATATAATCACCTCTTCCCGTACTATGTTGATCTAGTAAGATTTACATGACCTTTGTTGATCTACCTTTAACACCGTTTATCTTGGCTCCGGTGGGATACATCTGCACGAGTTGGCAACAGTGCCTTTATCATTACCAAGGTTGTCAGTTTGCAACTGACCCCAGTCGGTATGTTCGTCATCAAAATATAACAAATTTGCTCCAGTTTAACGGTTATTTTTTATTCATTTACTCTCCTTTCGTTGCTCCGATTGATGTATTCGCAGTTTCTAGATACAATTTGATCTAAAATGAATGTGTATTCAGATTCCAGATACAAGTTGATCATATATGTTTTATTAATTTATTCTCCTTTCGTTGCTCCGTTTGATGTATTCTCAGTTTCCAGATACAAGTTGATCTAGAAATTAATATGTATGTAGGTACCTACAACGAAGATTGTTAACATGGGCTGTGGCGTGCGGGGAGAGAGGGGGGGGGAGTTCGTCAGACGGAAAGAGAACGCTAACCTACGAATTCTCTGTCTCACAGTCCAGCCGCCGGCGTTGTTCACCGCTGAGCCCTGCTTTTCGGCGGTAGGACATGTTGATTTTTAAATATCACCTCTAGCGCGCTGACAAAATAAATTAATTTGAGAACAATTTCTCTTACTCAAAATGATAAGGTGGTATTATTGTGCATAATTTATTCTGTTAAAAAATATGTGGTTATTGTTTTTAACAATCGTATAAGTTACAAAGGAATAAAAATATTCCGTTCAAAGGTGAAAAATTAACTTTATCAACGGAATAATAATATGAACCTTTCTAATCACAAACATGTCTTTTATTGAGCTAGGTTAGAAATAATATAGTTTTAGTCAAACTGTGTTTTATCGGAGATATCAAAAATTATTTTTCCGCGAAATCTTCTAATGAGCGAGTAATTGTGCTATTTTCTCATATATTAAAAAAATATTTTATGGTTTAACCCAAGATAATACTAAAAAATATAATTATGTAGTTATAAGAAAAATGTGTTTCCTACTTAAAACAATCCCATGACCTTTTTTGTACTATTATATTGCATCAAAAGCATTCGCTTGTAAATGGAGAGGAATTTACACTTCTTGGTATATAAATACCAAATTTAGATGAGAATTATATAAAAACTTTTTAATTATCTTACGCTGTGAACTTTTAGTTGTGTTAATTTATATTAATTCTAATTATTAATTGTTTTAAATAATAAAACATTTAATTTCTAATACCGTCCCCTTTATAGAATATTAAAAAATAGAATATTAACAATTTACAACCACCTTACTTTAGAGACAAACTATATTACAATAAAAACTTCCACACATACCATACAAGAAAGAAAGAAGATATTAGACAAAAAAAAAACAAATCCCAAACACAAAATTGTTTACATTTACAGTACCTATATATATATATATATAGTAGCTTTGTATATAGTAGCTTAGTAAATAGTGAATTAAAAAAAATGTAGGTACCTAAATTAAGAATATTAAGAGAAGGATATAAAAATTATGTATGCATTCAGTATTGGAAATAAGCAATATGTAAAAATATATAAGTTTATATTAGACCGCATGAAGTGGAACTATTTTAAGTTTAATAAATAAATGTACAGAGATTTCATTGTCTGTTAGATCAGCTAATTTGAATTTGTTCAAGATAATCTTACAGTCGACGACTTGAGCATACGTTCAATATGATATCTCTTTCTTGATGTTTCTCACTGATGATAACGAAAGAGATGTAACATAAAACGTATATATTTACTGTTCTTTCGTTAGTGAAGTTGAAATGAATGTTTACGGTTTTTTTTCTCTGTCTAACACATTGACAAGTTATTTGAAAGAAGAGTGACATTATCTGGATTCTCTATCTCGCTCGTTACAAGTTGTGGATTGTAGGATTCCCCTAATAATACAAAACAACGCTTTTCAAAAATGCCCAGGTATGTGATAAACTCAGAGAATTCAGTAGTTTTGTCGAACTTTATGAGTTTTTTTTAATATTTGCATAAATCAACAAAATAACATGATCGTTTTTCACATTTTTATGCGTTCCTAGAGATTTTCGGTGAGTTTTCTAGCGAGTTTTGATTTTTAGACCTGTCGAGACTATTGCTTTTTCTTCATCGAGAAATGGATGACAATGGTATTAAATATTGTGCAGATTATAATCGATTGTGCGTTCTTCAATTCGCGGCAATAAGATGAATACTCTAAATGAGCATACAGGTGATATTTACTTCTATATTGGAAGCTAAATGGAATTGGAATAAGCCGGTTTTTAAAGTTTCACCATATTTTGACATGAATCATTTACGTGAACAATCATGTAAACGATTTATATTTAAAGCTCCCCAAATGAGTTTTCTCCATGAAATGGCAATCAAGGTTAATTTTTGCAATTATAGTAGTGGAATGTTGCATGTTTGCAAATATTGCCCTCAATTGAGCTAGATTAGAAATTTTATATTTTTTGATCATGTTCATAAAACTATCAAATAAGCTGTCATCAACGACATCAAACATATCTAAATGAAATAAATAATGTTCTAATGAATGACCTAATAATAATTATAGTATTTTCTCTTGCATTCTCTTAGAGAGCCCTTGAGGTGATTTTTCACAAAAGCGGCGCTATACAAATCATCCAATTATTATTATTACTATTATTATCTCATACCCCAGAGATAATACTAAAAATTATAATTACGTAGGTATAAAGTTATGTTTCTTAAACTAACTTAATATATACGACTGTGTTAAAAAAATTGAAGATCTGGAAATATTGAAAGGCTGATTAAAGCGTACACTTAGATGGTTTGGGTATGTAGAGTGGATGAAAGAAAAGGTATTGAAAGTATAATATATGACGTGAAATTAAATGATAGAAGTAGTTGAGGATGCCCAAGTCATGGCACGTGAATAAAGCAAGAAGTGTGTGCCAAGATCGAGTTATTCGGCGGTTCGTCCTTTCTGCCCACCCTTTGGGGACACGGTGTGATTGCTAGTTAGATAAACTTAAAACAATCTTATTAGTATGTACTTTAAAAAAATCTTTTTATTTAAATTATGTTGTTTTTAGGCTATTATCAACTTGTAATTCTAATCATTGCGATTATTCCTGCATTAGAGTTTCCCTTTTTTTAATATTTAATACTTTTCTGTAGCCCTACAATCAAAATTGTGTACAAGATAAAATTTTTTTTGCTAAAGTTAGTTAAACGATACTTAACAAACTTATATTCATGTGAGCAGCACACAAGGGTCCGCACAACTGCTCCTAACCTTCTGGAGCAAGCGAGACTGTGTCATGCCAAATTGGGGTATGTTGTGAGGCTGATGGCAGAGGGGATGAGAAGGAGATGGGTTAGAGGAAGGTGGGGAAGTACCTGGCTATTCAAATCTGGTCACAAAATACGGCATAAGCCATTTCAAGCAATTTTTAACAAAAATTACAATTAATTACTATAAATAGCTAGCTAAATAATAGTGAGCGGTTAAGTCGGTCGCCAAAATTATTGTTTAGTTACGGTGGTTACAGTTCAAATCCAACTTGTGCCGATTTTATTAATGTTTTCTTTTTAAATATTTTTCCACAGTTTTAATTATATTATAAAATTTAGTAAAACGGTTTATCGCCAACACTGTTTAATAATAATATTTTTAAATACATTTTTTTAAAATGTATTTTCCCGGTTTTATTTTTATTATAAATTTTAGTAAAACCGTTTCGTCGTTTGAACATTAAATAATGAAAACAAATAACAGCGCACCTAACTAACTTTTATTCTTGTGAGCACCGCTCAAGCAAATAAGATTATTGTACCCCAAAATTGGGTATTTTGTGAGGCTGATGGTAGAGGGAATGGAAAGAAGATGGGTAAAGGAATGTGAGGAAGTACCTGGCTATTCAGATCTAGTCACAAAACACAGTAAAATCCATTTAAGCAATTTTATTTGATTAGAGGCCATTAAAGGAATTGATTATTTGCCATTTTAGAGGCACTTAAACAATTATTTGTGGTCTAGCGGTGATTCAAAAAAAAAGTTTTGCCCCGTGTTCTTAAAATACACTGAAATATAATATTAAAAAAAATGTTTAAAATAAGCATTATGGTGGACATTACATTAAATTAAAACCGACCAATTTATGTTGGAACACAAAGTTGCCGTACATATGATGTAAAATATCGACCCGAAAAAACGTTTTTTTTTAAACGTATTGTTTTTATAATTTTATTTACGTAATCATGTTTACATAGCAAATATAATAATTAAAAAAAAAAACAATAAACCCGCTAATAATTTTCAAAGTTGCCTCTAAAATTGTGAAAATTTGTTTTTCTCATGGCATATTCTTCATAATTTAAAACAAAAATACATATAATACTTATCATCCGTACTAGATATTTACTAAAACTTTTTAATATTTCTATTTTTGAAACTGTTAATACATGGTGGAATTCCATTATAGTGTATTATAATAAAACAAATATAAAACTTTCTTCCACTTTAATTTTTATTTGACCGTAACCGGGTTTCAGCTCGTTAGGACCAGTCTGAAGATGGCCCTAACGAGCTGAAACCCGGTTACGGTCAAATAAAAATTAAAGTGGAAAAAAGTTTTATTATAATATACTAAAACTTTAATTAAAAAAAAAATACATCATTCAGTTTCGATGGGTGTTTTGGTCTTAAATCCAAAATTAAGTTATGTATGAAACAGGCAGCGCAGCCGTTCCTCTTAAGACTTGGAAAAACCTCACCCCCCATAAACCAGGACACCCTTGTTAAGTCACCAAACGTAGCGAACCACTTGGGGTGACCTATGGTAGGGGGGTTGCTCTTCCATTAAATCCAGGACGGCGGTACCTACACCTGCCTCCCAAATTAAATCGCCCAGGTTGAAGGCAGTTGGGACTCTTGTGCGGTCTGAACTCTTATGCGGTATTCATATACAAAAATCATTTATCATTTCATACATAATCTACTGTTAACACCTGGACAAATCTCACCCCCCATGAACCCGTGAACCCCTGCTAATTCACCAAACTAATCTAACCACATGGTGAGACCTATGACAAAGGTGTGGTTATCTATTAAATGGTTCCTGGGCAGCGGTACCTACACCTGCCTCCTAGATCGAATCTACCAGGTTGAAAGCAGTTGGGACTCTTGTGCAGTCGGGACTCTTGTGCAGTTGGGACTTTTGTGCGGAATTCTCATAGAAAAATCGTATTTCATTTCATACAAACTCTACTGTTAAGACGTGCAAAAACTTAAACCCCATGAACCCGGGCACCCCTGCTAATTCACCAAACGAATCTAACCACTTGGTGAGACCTTGACAGAGATGTGGTTATCTATTAAATGGTTCCCGGGCAGCGATACCTACACCTGCCTCCTAGATCGAATCTACCAGGTTGAAAGCAGTTGGGACTCTTGTGCAGTCGGGACTCTTGTGCAGTTGGGACTTTGGTGCGGAATTCTCATAGAAAAATCATATATCATTTCATACAAACTCTACTGTTAAGACGTGCAAAAACTTAAACCCCATGAACCCGGGCACCCCTGCTAATTCACCAAATGAATCTTACCACTTGGTGAGACCTATGACAGAGATGTGGGTATCTATTAAATGGTTCCCGGGCAGCGATACCTACACCTGCCTCCTAGATCGAATCTACCAGGTTGAAAGCAGTTGGGACTCTTATGCAGTCGGGACTCTTGTGCAGTTGGGACTTTTGTGCGGAATTCTCATAGAAAAATCATATATCATTTCATACAAACTCTGCTGTTAAGACGTTCAAAAACTTAACCCTCATGAACCCGGGCACCCCTGCTAATTCACCAAACGAATCTAACCACTTGGTGAGACCTATAACAGAGGTGTGGTTATCTATTAAGTAGTTCCCGGGGCAGCGGTACCTACACCTGCCTCCTAGATCGAATCTACCAGTTTGAAAGTAGTTGGGACTCTTGTGCAGGTGGGACTCTTGTGCAGTTGGGACTTTTCTGCGGAATTCTCATAGAAAATTCATATATCATTTCATACAAACTCTACTGTTAAGACGTGCAAAAACTTAAACCCCATGAACCCGGGCACCCCTGCTAATTCACCAAACGAATCTAAACACTTGGTGAGACCTATGACAGAGATATGGTTATCTATTAAATGGTTCCCGGGCAGCGGTACCTACACCTGCCTCCTAGATCGAATCTACCAGGTTGAAAGCAGTTGGGACTCTTGTGCAGTCAGGACTCTTGTGCAGTTGGGACTTTTGTGCGGAATTCTCATAGAAAAATCATATATCATTTCATACAAACTCTACTGTTAAGACTGCACAAACTTAACCCCCATGAACCAGGGCACCCCTGCTAAGTCACCAAACTTAGCGAACCAATTGGGGTGACCTATGCTAGAGGTCATGCTTATCCATTAAATCCCGGGGCGGCGGTACCTACACCCGCCTTTCAAATTGAATTTCCCAGGTTGAAAGCAGTTGGGACTCTTATACGGTTGGGACTCTTGTCCGATTGGGACTCTTGTGCAGTATTCACATAGAAAAATCATACATCATTCATAAATACTCTACTGTTAAGACCTGAACAAACCTCACCCGCAAGAACCCGGGCACCCCTGCTAAGTCACTAAATGTAACGAACCACTTGAGGTGACCTATGGCAGAGGTGTTGGTTATCTATTAAATGGTTTCCGGGTGGCGGTGTCTACGCCTGCCTCCGAAATTGAATCTCTCAAGTTAGAAGCAGTTGGGACTCTTGTGCGTTATTCGCAAAAAAAATCGTCAAGGTAGTGTTAATTCAACGAATCGTTCCGGGGCGGCGGTACCTATACTCGTTAAGAACCAGTTGATAACAAAGCACTCCGATTGGTTCATTTAAATCGTATCAACAAATGAGCACAGTGAAGAACCACGTGCACGCCTTTGATAAACACAGCGCCCTGATTGGTTCATTCAAATCGGATCAACAAAGGGAAAAGTGTAAAATGTATATGTGATGGAAAAATAGGCGTGGTTTACAGCAAAATCTATGTGACGAAAGTTGATCTTTTGGATCAACGTTTATATGCCTGCTTTGGTATTGGATCAACAAATTAGGGTGGATCAACAAATTCCTCCGGATCAACAAATTCCTGGCGTACCGTCGCGCCTGATCAACATAGTACGAGAGGGGATCTCTATATATATATATATATATATATATATGTG